>JBBMOC010000074.1:1069029-1220462 GCA_037975185.1 Centropyge bicolor
CACACACACACACACACACACACAGACCAATGGCTGTTGTGATTTTAACAAGTCATTAAATCTAATATTAAAACACATTTTCTTTTGTTCTTTGCAGAAGCAACATAAAGGTTAGTTGATAATCATTTTGTTAAATTATGCACATCCTTAGCTGAGTTCATTCTAAGTCTCATAAAAGGACTACAAAGTGCCTTGTTTCATGAAAGTCACAAGAATTCACAATTAGTCACCCCTTTTCAGAATCAAAAATAATGTCAGGGTTAATTTTAAGTCACAGACCCAAGCCAAGATAACCTTGATGACATCATCGGGATGATGATGAAAGAGACTTGCCTATTTTTGTAGATTTCTCTCTTTGAGAAACTAATTGTTTTAAAAAAAAAAAAAAAAAAAGAGCACAGGACATGTGGTTTACAAAAGCAGATATGCACAGTATGCTGTAATAAACTGTTAAACTGTTGAAATTAACCAATGAAATTAGAAGCATTAGTTAGTAACCCTAACCAAACAATACAATCACTCTATGATGAATAAACTGGTTTAAGAGCAATGATAGTCCTTGACGTTACCATAGGTAAACAAAGTTCACTTGCAGTTGAAATACTTCCACTCCAGTACATCAAACCCATGTGAGAAGCAGATTTTTGCTCACAGTGCCCAGACACGGTAGGAAAGGAGAGGACTTTCTTCAGAGGTAAAACTTAATCCATAATTCATGGAGCGAGGGATGACAGATTAGATTTTCCCTCTGAAGCAAACTTGAAGGTCAAAATCACAGTGTCAGACCAACTGACAGATCTTCTGTCTGAATGCTGTGTTCTTATATGACCCAACAAAAAACCAAACTAAGAAGCAAACCAGGCCATGGTATAAAAAGATTACTCGAAACCACTGAGATGTAAAAGCAGCCCTAAAAACATTTCCAGCTCACCTATGAGCCTAGAGAGCTCGCAGAGTCCCCAGGGGACGTAGACGGGCAGCACAGTGCCATGGCTCTCCTGCAGAGCCAGGTTGGACAGGTGGTCGGAGAAGCGGCAGAGCTGCTGGGTTACACTGGCATTACAGAGGTTCAGCATGATGTTGAGGCCCAGTGGCTTGAGGGAGGGCAGGTGGCACTGCCAGGAGAGGTCATCAAACTGGATGCTGGCAGGGTTCTGTTGGTCCTGCGACAGGCTCAGCATCTCCAAGTGATAGTCACACACAAAGTCCTCAGCCTCTGCCTCTGGGCACACCATTGCAAAGTCCTGGAGACATATGGGACAAAATTGAAAAGATGACATTACAACACAGCATACATTGTGAGGTCAAATCAACTTTTTCTACTAATCGAATACACTTGAGACATTTCCGATTGAGTTTTTACCTGGGCCTGGTCATCCTCGCCTCCCTCAGTGCCATGGCTGAAGCTCACATTGGATCCAGAGTGGTGTTTGGTGTGAGTGTGTGCAGGCTGGCAGGAACGCAGAAGCCTGAGATTGTCAGACGAGCGAGCAGTGTCATGTGATGTCTCACTGGACTCTGGTCCCTCCCCCAGCTGGGTGGAGGACTCTGCTGGTAGACAGAGCAAAGCCTCTGCCTCCTGGGCCTGTACAGTGGTCACAACTAGTCAGCAGTGGATACAACAGTAGGCATTATCTGGTGATGAATTCCTTAATTTTAGTTCACTCCAGGCAGTTTCTTCTAAAAATAACAGACCACATACTACCACCACCTTCTAATTTTTTCAAAATAAATCAACAATTTGAGGACAGACAGACGGAGAAAACACAAACACACACACATAAACACACACACAGACCTCATCCCTGTCATCTTCAGTCTCCATTCGACAGTAGGAGTTGACAGACAGGTCGTCTCTGAGATCGTCCTGGCTATTGTGAGGTGGCTCCACCCGTCCACTGAAGAACAGCACAGTCTCTGGACTGGGGTTAGGCCACGACAGGATACCTTGCTTGTCCACACAACACAGCACCTACATGCACATCAAACATTTACAACTTATACACATATATTCACATTAAAGCCTGTAAATGGTCAGTTTCTTTCACCACACCAGACAGAACTACATGCAGTGGCTCGTAAAAGTATTCATCAACTGCTGCTCACACCCGCTCTCCATCCAATCTGACTAAGCTTGAGCTGTTTTGCAAAGAAGAATGGGCAAAAATTTTAGTCTCTAGATGAGCAAAGGTGGTAGAGACATACCCCAAAAGACTTGCAGCTGTAATTGCAGCAAAAGGCGGTTCCACACAGTATTGACTCAGGGGGCTGAATACTTTTGCACACTGAACTTTTCAGTTTTTTATTTAAAAAAAAAATAAATTGAAATCATGTATAATTTTCTTAGCACTTCACAATTGTGTGTCATTTTGTGTAGGTCTTTCACATAAAATTCCAATAAAATATATTTATGTTTGTGATCGTAACGTGACAAAATGTGGAAAAGTTCAAGGGGGATGAATACTTTTGCGAGCCACTGCATATGTCACACACACAGCTTCCGTGTACAGAGCCTTATTCTACCAAAGGATCATGTGTGAAAATTTAAAACATTTAGTGTGAAAAGTTCAAAAGTTATTAGCCATCAAACTGTAAATGTTTAAGTGTAACACTCGCTTTTATGCTAAACATGGGGCCACGTCCCCTTTTTGAAGGCTTAATATCTCCAAAACTAGTGGAGATATTGGCCTAAAATTTTGCACAGTAATTATGCAAATCTGAGATGGTAAATTGGGAGCCTTCTGGTGATTTGGCACGGAATTACCCAACACTGGATTATGATGCTGATCTGAGATTAGCATGGCCAAATGAACACAAACAAATGACACCCAAAATTTTGACATACTGAAAATGAGTTTCATTCTACAATAAATTACTTTATCTGGTTAATCAATTCATTTGGTTTTTAATTTTCTTCTTTGGTGATTGTGCCCCTAACAAGTGTAAATTTGAAATAGAAGTAGTAACTTCTGCTAAAAGCATTTTATCAGATCACAGGTCATCAGTTAAATTTACAGAAAATAATCACAATTCAAAATTGCTATTATATTCATTTTCCAAATGATTTAGGCCTGTAATACTCACGGTGACAGATCCCAGAGTATGTAAAAGGCTGGAAGTATAAGAGAGTGTCCGAGACTCTCCCTTCATGACACCAACCAGGTGTCTCCACACACAACGCAGCATCTCCTGCAAACATGAGCACGCACACACACACACACGCGCGCACACAGATTAAGTCAGACCTTGTTAAATTAGAAGTAGTTCGACTACATACTAGAGGATGAAAGTGTGTGCCAATACATACATATTATCAATATGGAATTCAAAAGCATATGAGTAATAAGACTTATAATTAAAGTGATACATGAACAATTTTAAACAAGCTTTCATGAACAAGGAAGAACAAATTGAGTTAACAGCTCAGCATAAAAGCCCCAAATCAGGTAAAAAAAAAAAAATCAAACAAATCCATCTTAATCAGCTCTGTGATTGTGCTACAAAAAGAAGAAAAAGGACAAAGCTTCTATACTACAATGCTAGTGGCATAGGGCAAGGAGGTGAAGCCTTGTGCAAGCCGAGGTATTTTGTAAGTGCTCCAAAACACATCCATGCAGATTTTGATTCTTTTGGATGGAATCCATGATGACTGGTTCAGCAAAGGGAACAAACTGAAAACAATCACAGCTTACCCTTCCTTGCCTCCTCTCTTTACCAAGCAGCATCCCAAATTAACTTTCTGGCTCTCTGGCCGAGAGCTGGTAAACTAACGGAGCATGTACATTAGGGTTGTAACACAAAACCACTATTTGTATCCAACAGTTCCATTTTGCACATGCAACATTAATATACAGATAACAAAAATTTGAGTACTCTGATACTGAAAAATGTCAGAATCTGTGGATAATCAAACAAGATTTAAAGTTTTATCCCAGAAGAAGGGGTGTAACGTTTGAATTGTGTCAGAAGGTAGGCAGAAGTACTAGTACATCTGTTCAGGATACATGATTTTTTCATATCTAAAAAAATACTTTTCTTCTGTTACATCCCTAATGTACAAACAGTACATGTGGCCAGGAAGATTCTTTTTCAAGTAACTAAAATCATTAGTTGAGAAAAATGTTGCACACCACTACCAAGGGTAGAATATTGCCACAGGCACCAATAGTGAGCATGTTGGGTGTAACTGACTCACAGAGTCCAGCCAGCGTCAAGCAGGAACAAAGTTATAAAACATTTAGGATCAAAATTTGTTCAAAGTAAATGCATTCACAATACCGCTAACTTAAAAGGAAGAAACTTTTTTTTTTTTTTTAATTTCAATCAGCATTTGATGCTGTGACCAAGTCAAAAACATTTTCACTATTCCAAAGGAGATAAGGAAGGACACAAGGAGAGGAAATCCTATAGAATTAACAGCAAAGGGCCATATTGGGGCTGATTTCCAGTCATGCAGTGCAGGCAGACAATCACAGGTGAAAGGTCAGGCACAGATTCAAGTGGAAGTCCCTCTGAGGATCATCTCTTCCCTGACTACTGATTTGCTTTGTTCTCCCTTGAGGACCACAGCCCGGCAACAATGGGGGACAATGACACGTGAGAAAATGATCTTAAAGAGACAGGATTGACTGTTGAGATAATATTTCAAAGATGACTGGAAGCATCTGAGCGTAAATTTATACCCAGAGGTGCTTGGTCAAGACGTGCTGACTGATTATCCACAGATGAAGAGTGACTAGAACCAAAGAGTCAAAGGAGAGAAAATAACATGTTGCACAAGATGAATAAAAAACAGAAAGCACAGCAAAAGAGAAGGTAGTGAACACCTAGAAAATCAGATAGGTGGCCTGAATCAGGAGATGTCCATAAAGATTTCCACAGTGAAGAAATCAAAGATGTGATGGAGATTGAGGATGAGGGGGTGGAGGTGGGAGGGTAGCGAGAGCTGTGTCAGGAGTTCCAGAGAGGGAGTTGCAAAGGGCGAGAACAGTGAGCGAGTGGAGACAGGCGGGTTCATGTGGAGTTGGGAGCCAGGCGAGTGGAGGGGAGAGGGGAGCGAGACAGCGAGAGGTTATACCTGGGAGGAAACCACTTCGGTGTAGCTGCTTAGAGTGTCCTCAGAGAACTTAGCAAGCTGGGGCAAGAGAAGAGTCTAGTTAAAACACAGAGGGAGACCCTCACTGTGTCTCCTCTGTGTGTGTGCGTGTATGTGTGTGTGTGTGTGTGTGTGTATGTGTGTGTGTGTGTGTGTATGTGTGTGTGTGTGTGTGTGTGTGTGTGTGTGTGTGTGTGTGTGTGTGTGTGTGTGTGTGTTCGCGTTGGACTTCAAAACCTCTGAAACAGTCAATAAACATTTGGACAACAATAATTACTTCTGTTTTTCCTCTGTCTGTGTTCTCACACCCAGTTTTTGAATGAAAGACTGGAACAAAAACACTGTAAAAATTACGACTGATGGGTGGCCACTGACAGCCAGCAACATCCCAAAAACTGGCTGTTGCCTTGGTGTGTCTAAACAGTGGTCATATTCATATCGGCTGAACAGTAAAGGACCTGTAGCCCCTTTAATAGAGGCCCTAGATTTGATGGACTAAAGGTGATTGGACGAACAGGGCATTTACTGAAAGGGAGGTTCCAATAAAAGACACTATTGAGATGCATTATAGGATTTATTGGAACCAGCCAGGTCAGTCTCTGCTGCTTTGATTTTGACCATTCCTTTGAGTAACCAAGAAGGGATTTTTCAGTTCTTTAACTTTACTGAGGTCAAGGCTTCCACAAAATAAATGGATGCTTCATTGAATTAAAGTCAGGTAGCTGACTTGGGTTATAAAGTTTCCACCTCAAACATCATCAGTCACTTTGTCCATTTGAATAAGATCATATTTGAGAGACATTCTTAAAATTAGGATATTGTATACAAAAAGGTCCACTACAGTACCCAATATGGATATAAACACCTTTAAAATCTTTAAAGCTGAAAATCAACATTTTAGCTCATAGTGATTATATCAGCACAAACCAAATCAATCAAAACCAATGTGCAGGAGTTCAGACTGACCCATAGCTGCTAACTAGTGTTTCACAGGCTGCACCAAATTCTTTTCTGTGGCAGTGACTCTCTTCCCACTGACAGCGAGTGGACACACATACCGCTGCAGTTCACACATAGCCCTGCCTCATCTCACTAACTCACAGCGCTGCACAGTGCACTTGTCAGTCTCATTCGCTCCGATTGAATAGTTCAGGACAGTCTGCAGGTTTTGTTGTGGTGTCGCTACAGATTTCTGTTAGGTTGATCAAAACTACTAAATAACACACTTTTTTAAGCATTGTATTTCTCCAGGAGACATATGTCGGTTTTCAGTTGGTGTATCAGGTGTGACAAATTTCTGCCACTAAGTGTCATTGTTGCATCTGTCATTTTTTCTCTTCTGTGAAGTGTCTTATTCATCCATAAATATATATTTTTTTTCAAACAGCCCCTAGTCCCCTTCATCCTCTGGCCACTAATTAAGTATTTATGGTATGTTATATAACATAAAAATGTGCAAATTGAGATATATGTTGTATATCATGGCATAGCTAGATATTTTTAAGCTTAAAAATATCAAGATATTTTTAACAATATCAAGATATTTTTAAGTGATATTGTGCAGCCCTATTCAGAGTATAGTCAATATCAAACTGTCTTCAAGTTGGTACTTATTCTATCACGGTGATGTTTCTATTATAAAACAGCAGTGAGTTTGTTTGAGTATTTAATGCTGATTTTATGAGACCATACACAAATATTGGACATGGTTTAGGAATAATAATTTGTTCATTCAATTGAACATTGTAACACAGTTAATAATCAATAAGTTATGTTACAGTGATCAAACAATTATCTCCACTCCTCATTCACAACAATGGAAACAAAACACCAACAAAGGAAGAAAGCATACAAAAGCTGGCTACTACTAAGTGCTCCCCTGCAAACCCAGTATACACTGAGAACAGCTGAGTCTTGATGCTGCTGAAACACAGCCAGTGGACATGTAATGCTGATTAAGGCCTTTCCATTGACCACCTATATAACATTTCTAAATTTGACATGTTAAATATGCCATTAATTATGACACTGTTTAATAGCATATTTCTAGTGGAAGTACTTTACTGTTGGTGTTGTCAGTCTACCCCTATTTTGTGTTTGTCTGTAGATATGAGCTAAAACACAGAACGCAATCCTGTCGGTCTTTTTTGCCAGTGCACATCACAAAGTTATAACTGCATGTGTGTGTGTGTGTGTGTGTGTGTGTGTGTGTGTGTGTGTGTGTGTGCGTGTGCGCGTGTGTGTATCCCTCACCAGACCAGCTGGTGATGCACGGCTGAACTCAGCGAGGACCCTGGCCTCTCCGAAGGCATTCAACAGCACCCACATGACAGGGAAGAGCAAGGGCAAGATGGGCAGTACACCCATCAACTGCAAATACAATTCTGCAGTGTTCAGTTCCGACATAAAACGTAAAAGTTCAACTTAAAAATGAACATCAAGATATTTGTGTGCTTCTCAACTGAAAATAATAATAATAATAATAATAATAATAATAACAATAACAATAATAATAATAATAATAATAATAATAATAATAATAGTAGCAGGTGGTTGACTGTGTTCATAAACATTACACTATCTTTGTACACATTTTTGTGAGCTACACATTTATAGTTTTAAATGATTGTACCTGAAGTTGAAAGAAATTGTAGCAGACTGGGGTGAGGCTGGGTGCATCACAAAAATAGCGGACACTGTTCACTAGCAGGAATGCCACCTAAAGGGGAGAACATAAAAATACAATAAGGTTGTTTTAAGGAAAGAACAAGTGCTTACAAATACATTGCAGAGACATTTTAGAAAGTCCATGTTAACTGCTCACCAGCACGACAGGACAAACTAGCTTGGTGATAACTGACTGCACTGTAAATCTCTCATTATCTAGCACCGTGATTGGTCGAGCCAACGCCAACTCCAAACTGTTCCTGTTTAAAAAAAGGAAAACAAGGTACAAACACATTATATTTTACATAAGTTATATACCGCATTTTCCTGTCTTCCTCATGAGAAGCTGAAAACATGTATGTGTTGCTCTTGAGTGCCCTCACTCTAGTAAGGTGAGATAAGATAAAATAAGCTGGGTTGAAATTGTTGAAAAGTTTAGGAGGGTTACATCAATGCAAGATGTCAAATAAATCTTGATGGTGTTAGGCAGTCGTGCTCAACATCTAGACCCAACAAGAGCAAGTACTCTACCTGACTATGTCCAGTACTGGGGTCCGGACCACTCTGAATAGCCGGTGTTGCTGGGGGCTCTGGGGTCCTCTTTTTTCATTGGCCCGTGGGGAAGGAGGAGGAGAGAATGGGGGGAATAAATCTCCTGGCTCCAACACAATGTGCTCATCATCCTGAGAAGAGAAAAAAAAACGATTAAGCTGGTCACACAATTTAATTTTAATGGGTCACTCTGTACTAACTGATCAACACTCTTACTGAACAAACGTTTAGACATTATGGGTTTGGTTAAGTGGAGGGGCTAGGATGACAGAATTTATGGGTAATACCTGGTGCCGTTTTGATTTACTTTAATTAAATCCAGTATGTGTTGGGAGGACACCACTTCAGCAAGCTATACCGTGTCCTGTAGCATTCAAGTTGAGGAGTTATCACACAGATGTGCTGTGATTTTATCTGAATGCCTTAACACCTGCATATATAAGTCTTACATTCATGTCACCATCTATCACCAAGCACTTGATTAAAGGGCAGAAAAAGTGCAATAGGTCTATATACAACAAATTTCATCCATCACGTATTAAATGGGGCAGTGCACTAATCATCTATCCTATCTAAGCTTTACAGAGCTAGATAGATAATGTGGCACAATAAGGGAAATACATGAAGCCTGTACTGTGCTTGCTGAGTTGTTAATTCTAGCAATCAGGTGAACGATCACTCCTTATTTTAAGACATGAAAAAAGGAATCATATGTTAACCACTCATCTATATAAGTATGTGTTCATTTATAAATTTAGATTACAATATTAACTTAATGAGTAGCCCATGTTTCCAGATTCATTGTACTACACCTAGTTCATCAAATGCAAACACCATTTCTCAAAGCCTACATTTCACTTGTGAAATATGAAAGCCATCCTTTACAGCATTATCACTTGCCCTGTGAACATTGTGGCTTCCCAATTTAACTTAACAGTATCTTCTGCTGTAGATATCTACCCCATCACAGCACTTTTAATAGCCTATATCCATGCGTTAATGTAATGTTTATTGAAAAGAATATAATGACAATTTAACTCTAGGTTTTCTTCTTTTTTTTGTTTGTGCTGGTATTTTTTTTCACAGTGTGAGACCTTGTGGAAACTTTTTTGACAAGACTGTTTCATGTGTAACCATTTACATCAGCAGTCAAAGATAATTATTTACTTGCTAGCATGTTTTCTCCCCACCAGTTTGGCAGCTCTTAGAGGCCGTGAGATCAGCTGCAGGGTCGTGAGTATGCACGTGTTAGTGTGCTAGTTACGGGGGGTTGAAGCTATGTGAAGCAATTCCTTCATCTTAAATTGTGTACATTAACTTGAGGAGAAACAAACTCCAATGTAAGGTATTCAGTGTTATGTACTATGGTAAGAAAACTTTGCGACTCTGTAGTTGTTTGAGCATCAACCACGTATTTACAAATTCACCTCCCTAAGCACAAGAGAGATATCTCTCTTAAAGCACTGATAACCTACAGCATCACTTTAAAAGAAAACTTAAATGGTGTTGCTGATACAAAATACAATGCTTACATCAACACAAATTAAATCAAATGATTATTGCCTGACTTTTCACAACTACAACAACAGCTACTACTAATTATTCTAAATGTAAGTAAACTATTGAAGAAAAGACAGACTGTAGACTTATGTGAAAGATTCAATAAAGGTATAATACTGATAGTGAACATAGCAATAACAACATATTCCATTGTACTCAGTATGACCAGAGGTGTATTTGTTTGATTGTGCAGGAGGAGCAAACTAATGAGTAGCTCTTGTGGAATCAAATTCACGTATTTCAATACAAAACTATTTCTGCATGTTTTCCTAATGTAACAAATTTGATTTCCTCTGGATCTCAAAACAAGTGTGCATGTACATGTACTCTATATACGCAAAGACTCACCTTAATGCCTCTGAGGGATGCAAATGCCTCTTGGCCAGGTCTCAGAGCGATGATGTCTCCTTCCACCAGCAGACTTACAGGCAGGTTAACCAACTGGGAATCACGGTAGGTCCAGTGAAGGGACCACGATGGGGACGTGGGTGTGTATAGATCAGGGTACAGAGATGGAGACCACCGAACTTCACCCACACAGCCTGACAGACAATCTTGAGTAACATACAAAGAAAGTGAGAAGCAGGCAGACAGAGGAAGAGGAGAGGATGATAAGCATGAATATGATATACCTTTATTCGTCCCACAGTGGGGAAATTTACAAAAAAGTCAATCACCTCTGGAATTTACTCCAGCTTGTCAAACTGCATTATATGTTGACAATGTCATGTAAAATAATGACCTAGAGTTGATTCAGTTCCTCTCAGAATTTGTTGTTAGGAAATATGGTTTATGGAAAATTGTGGAGGCCTAACTAACCTGATCAGTGTCTAGGTTCTGTCAAAATCAGAGTAGCCTTGTATATGTTACAGTGTAGTAATGTCACTCTGTCAGCATTCAGTATTAGTGCAATAAGAACAAGAAAATTCCCCAGTAAGGGAAACGGTATAAGTAATTTATCAAACACCTGTTGAAAAACCACATAATACAGATACAATATATTTAGCAAATAGTGCATTGTTATGGACAAGCTAAAAGCCAACTGCATGCAATATTCAAATCCAATAACCAGCACAGTGTATCTTAAAAGTTCAAAACGAACCAATATGCAGTATTTGTAGTAGCTTCAATAAAATCCTAATGCTACACATATTTTGTTAAAGTGTACAATTTTAAAGTTTGTTTTTTATGGCAGTACAGAGCAGTAAATTAAGTATTAAAAAGAGGTACTGCTAGAGAACAGTATTGGAATCAAAGTAGCAGTATTGATACTGGTATCAATCAATATGGGACAATAACAAGCCTGAGTGAGAACTGGAATAACAAGTAACAAGAATTTGTGTCTTAGCCAGTCAATGAAAGATTAGGCCCATTCCACAGTAATGTGGACCCATGATGCTGAATTTAACAAGTCAACCAACAAACAACAGACCAGCAAGCATGTTGACACAAATTTCATTGTGAATGTCATGACAACTTACCTGAAATAAATTAAGCCATAATTCCTCTATGTTTCCAGTCAGTCAACAAATCAGACTCACCACTGAGCTGTGTGATGATGCCCTTGAGACGGCGGACCATCTCACTCCTCTTCAGCCTCTCCTGACGTCCGACCAGCAGCAGGTTCAGAAGGAAGAGGAGAAGGAGGGCTGCAGCATTCACCAGTTCTATACCAGAACTGTGGAGGTGAAAAGGACAAATTAAATAGAAAATCAGGATTTTTTCTGTCTTCACAGATCCAGCACAATTAGAGACATATTTCTCAATTATCACATTTTGCTTGATTAAAAAAAACATGATTTTTGAACTAATGCCCTTTGAGAAATATCTACTTCTACAGTTAAAGCAAATATATCCAAATACAAACAAAATTAGTGTTTTAATTGGTCAGCTGGTATCCATATTTAATCAAATGGTGTTACCGAGAGAGAACAATCCAGGCAAGTAGAAGATTGCCTTGGCACACAGCAAGAACAACGACAGCTGGTGTTTGTGTAGCTGCTGATTTGCTATCATTTCTCACTTCTGTTCATCTTGAGCAGGCTGATTATTTTTCATGAGTATAATAAAGTTAAGTGGACTGACTGAGGGAAACATAGCGATTTCCTTATTCCCCCTCCTATCTTATCCTATATTGTATTTGACATCAAAATTTCATATGTGGCATTTCAAAAATTTCACATTCATATTAATGCAGAATTTCACAATATGCCTTGTGTAAGCACTAAAAAGCATTGTGGTGTAACTGATGGTGGGGAAACTGTGGACAGAACAATGCTGTCTCACACTGCTAACAATTGTCCTAGTATAGGGGCACAAATCCTGGCTTTAAGAAGAAGGACATCATGTCAAAACGTGAGAGAAAACACTTGTCATTTTAAAAAGGAAGAACAAGTCTTTGGCAAATGGCAAATGACTGCACCAGGTTCTGCAACATATTTGTTGATGTTACATGTACAGTACCATAGATGTTCCAAAAAAGGACAGTTCACCTACCTGCCCTTTGGCTGGCTGCCATGGCAACAAAAGAGTCCCAGCACCACCAGCAAGGTAAGGGCAGCCCCTGGCCAATGGAGACAAGAGTGACGGTTGCCATGGTAAAGAAAGCTATTCACCCACTGTTCCTATGAAAACATAACAAAACAACACGGCATTATCAAAACAATATACTGTGGGTTATTTAAGGCATCGAACATGTGACAGATGTATTTAGAGAATGATCAAGGTACTTTGTTGCTATTAATGGATGGGATCAACATCGTGTGTAACACATAACTTTCTGTGTGTCTTGAGTTCTTCTGCTTTCATGCTTATGAACCAAATATCCTCACAGGGATGTAATAAAAGAAATAGTAATAGTAACAATAACTTTATTTATATAGCACCTTTCAAAAACAGAGTTAGAATTTAATTTAGGGAGTGACTTAATTAAAGAGCACTGATACAAATGTGTATATCTAAATGTGTATGTGTACCTGTGCAGAAGCTCGTCTGCGTGCAGCCCTTTGGTGCTGCTCCAGCAGGCTGCTGAGCTGGTCCCGGAGCTTCACCAGAGCCTGGCCAGTCGACAAGCCCAGAGTGACAGCATCCGCCTCCTGCAAGAATGCATACAAGCACACTTTCACACTCTGGTTGACTCTTCATCCAAAAAAAGAGACATTAACAATTTGATTAATGAGATTATTCTTACAATTGTGCTAAATACAAAATCATGTTATCAAATTATTTCTTTGTGTTCTTTAGAATAATAATTTTCTTAACATTTTAGCATTATTGTTCTATGCCCTGGGCCCCCGACACAACCCATCCTTGCATAACTGGGGTGAGAGCTGTGTCTGTCTTCAGGGTTTTTATGCAGAGCTCACCAATTTAAATCTAAGATGTATTAAGACCCTGCTAACACCAAATGTAATACCTGTTCCATCATGCCACTCCAAAGGTATAATGGAAAACCAGGAACCAGTCGAGATGACATGACGTAGAATTATTAATTATCATATCACATTTTTCACTACATCCCAGCAGTATATTTATAATATATTCATTTCCGATGGTATAATTAATTAAATTAATTCAGCCAGGATGTAGAGAAGTAGCCTAAAATGTACATATGGACAGCAAATAATCAACCGATTAAAAGTAATGAATTCAGTTAGGTTTTGCTAAAATTGACATGTGAACATAAAGCAGTGCAAACACTGAAGTACCAGACCTCCATGCCAGAGAGGCATGCTCTTCAGTTTAGCAGTAGTACTAGCACTACCACATTAAGAACTAGAAAAGCACTCAGAGAGCGCAGACCAAGCAGCACAGTTCCCCCAGCTCATTGTGACTTACCCCCCAAAATATTAGTCCTACCTTTGATTTATCTATTTCAATGGATTCCTGGACCATAAACATACCCTTAGCAATTGGAATCACATCGATATCAATTTTAGTTTAATAATAATACCCGAAAATCGACATTTCCGTAATGGCGGTTTTTTTCCAAAATGTAACAATTTGTTCATTGTTCCAAAAAGGACATTTCCTGAAAATTTCATCAAAATCTGTCCATAACTTTTTGAGTTATGTTGCAAACAAACAGACAAACAAACCAACGCCGGCAATAACATAACCTCCTTGGCGGAAGTAACAAACAGTGGGCTGCCAGGTCCGACAATGGCTAGCAGCATAAGTTCATATAATTGTGTGAATGTTGACCTTCACCCTATCATAAATACCCCAGCCCCATCGCTCAGATATATGCCCAGATATATTGCAGCAGATTCATCACATGATCTATAAAATGATGGCAACTGTGAAAAATGTCTTCAACAATTTCTGAAAGTCCCAAGAAATGTCTCCAGAAGTCCAAAGGGCCTTATTAATATTACATTATTATTATTAATATTAAAGATATTCAATTAACAATGCCAGAAAGAAGAAAAAGAGAAAAGCAGTAAATCCTCACACTGAGAAGCTGAAGCCAGAGAATGTTTAGTTTTAGATTTTCTGTCAGTGAATAATTAAGTAATCAAGCAGTTGTTTCCCTTATATCCTTGCCTTCACAAAGTCAAACAAATTTATCATACATCACATCTTTTCTCATATTGCGCAGGGTTAGTCCATACTAGCTGCCTAGAAAAAAAGAACATGTTTACAGTAGAGGGAAGCTATATCTAATGTTAATGGGAAAGCAACCTTTCCCACTCTCCATGTCCCTGTGAGGATATGTGTGTCTGCAAAGGCTTGCACACACAAACAGAAGGACATGCACAAATATGAAAACACACACACACATACCAAAAGGGCTCAGCTTTCAAGCTCTATATCCCACACAAGCAAGCTATAAATATCTTCTCATTTCCCTGGAGTAACAAAGCTTCAATGAAAATCCTCCAGACAGACAGAGAGCATGCCTACAACCTGAGATTAACCTCGGAATATCACCAACAATTTACGAGCATTAAACCAACATGTAAACACTACTACTGAGTATGTACTACAGTATATCTCATTAACACTGTCAGTCACAAAAACAGGCAACAAACTGACTGACCGAGAGAATTAAGAGACAACTTACGCTGCTCTTCTTCCTCAGGCAGATCCCTTCTCTCATCTTCAACACCATGACGGCCCTGCTCTGCTCTGCTTCACTAAAATCTGTATCACTGCTGCTGGGCTACAAGGGCAGTGTCTAACGACAGCTGTGCTACGTGACAAGATTTCATTACATTTTAGAAACCAGTTCTCAAGATATGAATGAAGTCCAAACTGGAGAGAGAGCCTGCTTATGTCTACAATCAGGAGAGAGCTGAAAATGCTGCAAAACCTCGCCCAAATTTCCCTCGTCACTGGGCTGCAGACAACAGAGTCCAGCCTCAGTGTACACTGCCAACTGGACTTCAATTCAAAAACACCAAGTCTGGCTGTCTGTGTGGCATGGGCCAAGCCTCATTCAGTTCAACTCAGTTCAGTAAGCTGGCTAGGGCATTGAGCAACAAAATCCTGACTACAGAGAGAGAAGGGACATAGTGGGGGGAGGAAAAGAGGCTCTTTTGATGAGTGGAACAAAGCCAACCTATCCTGTATTTTTTCCTATCTTTTTCGAATTTGATGGAATGATTTGTACAGAGAACTTGGAGAGAGAATTGGTAGAGAAGACGGTATAAAAAAAAAAAAAAAAAAAAAAAGAGGAGAAGATTGATATGGTTGAAATCACAGGCACAATATCACTATATGAATAGGACAGAAGATTTCAACAAGCCAACACAGAAGAAAGTCTTGAAAATGTTAAGAAAAATACACATTTTCACAGCAACTGGGCAACTGAATCTGCTGAGAGATTGTGTAATACAATCAAAAGTTAGCTCTTAAATGGACATCATGATGACAGTGTTCGAGTGTTTATAGTAAATGTATGCAAAATACATATAAAATCATCAAAGTGATGTCCTATGCCACTGTGGTTTGGTTTGCTACAAATGTCAGAAAAGTATTTATAATACAGGATACTTGGTGAAATTAAAAATATGAGTTTTCATGCTAACATACTTTATCTTTACAGATAGTAACAGTAACATTTCTGTAATGTAATATTAAGACGAACTTACCATACATAATTACTTTCTAAGTATAATATTTTTTTCTTTTTCTTGTTGTTTATAATTTTGCAAATAAATGAAGGCTTAATAATTAGACTTAAATAAGACTGATGATGATTGATGCATTTCAGCATCTTAGTGACATATACCTGATTAGATGTTTACCTTATTCTTTACTGGACATAAGTTAAGATAAGTTAAGATAAGATAAGATAAACCTTTATTCATCCCTCAGTGGGGAAATTTGCATTGCACAGCAGCAAAGAGGATAGAGCAAGTTAACCCTCTACAAGGCAAGTGACTATTTTTGGTAATTTCCACACAATTTACACAATTGAAAAATTGTGAAAAATTTTACAACAGAAATAAAGTTTTGCTATGTCCTCCAATTACACCGTAAGGTTGAATTTTTGAATTTCAAAGTATTTCAATGAGTGCCTTTAAGGGGTTAAATAATAAATATTAACAATATAAAGAAGCTTAAAAAAGTATTTACAAATTTAACAAATTTACATGAGATTATTTACAAATATACATGAGAATATGAATATGAGATGAGAAGTTAGCTTAACTTTGTATCAGGACAGTCATCGAAGTTAACGTTAGCTTAAAATAAAGTTAACTTATTGTGATTAAAAAATGAATGAAACCAAATGAAAATAAGAGTAAAATGAAAGGGACAATGTATTGATATGAATGGATTGGAAAAAGGATTTTCCTTGGCTAACAGTTGACGAGGAACAGCAACTCTTGATCTGTTGCTGGTGCAGAGAGGATTCACATGCCCAATGCTTCTCATGTTTGTCTGTGCAAACTACTAATAAGTGAACAAAATATCACTATGAAGAGCCATTCGGTCTTTGTGCGTCCAAAGAGAACTTGAATGTATTAAAGTTTCTGACACTATATGGGAAATTATATTTCAGAGTGTGGCTGATGATTTTTAAAATGTGACTGCATTTTAAGTTCCTTGTGGCAACTGCTTTTCACTGCAAAAAGCAATACTGCAGGTTTATGGGAGGTCACTGGCAGAGTGTAATTTCATACAGGGTTCAGACTGACTGGTTGTGGGCCCCAACTCACAAAGTGTATAGGGGATTTCATGCCATAAAAGATTTATTCTTACATATCTGCTCTTTCAGAAATTAACATTTTCCCTGAATCTCATACTAGGAGACATCATGGCATAGTTAAGTAGTCCCCTCAGCGCAGTGTAAATCCAAGGGGCACTATTGATTCAGTAAACAAATCTCCACCTCAGGGACAGTTACGTAGCACATGCAGATGCTGAACTAAGCAACCAAACTCACTTGCTTCTTATCCTGCTGCTCCATGGCGACCACAACTAATCAACATGCTCTGACCCTCGAGCAGCCAATGCCACCTGGCAGAGCCCTGTCACCGTAGCTCTGCAAAGTCCCAAACTGGACGCCGCACGCTTGAGACTCTCAGCTGGATCCCTCTCGGCCCGCTGCCTGTGGAAGCTGCAGATCAAGTGGCTCAAATTTGGATGGAGGAAGATGGAGAAGGCAGGCAGGTGCAGCCTTGGTCCCCGACCTGGCAACACCTCCTGCCTGCCTCCTCTGCCAGTGTGACAGCAGCCACACCCACACCTGCAGGGACCAGCAGAGAGAAGCAGGGAACAGTGGGATATGGGATTTTTGCTTGGAGGATTAATTGTTGCTCAGCTGCGGCATGGGGATCCCCTTCGTAACGTTCATGTAGAGCTCTGTGAATAAACGACAAAGACAACACAACACAATTAATAAGCAAGTCTCAATGGAATGACACCTAAATTGACCTACAATGCAGTAACTGGCTGTTTAACATCATTGTGGTAGGAAGTCTTTATTAAGACATCAGTTGAAGAAGCTTAGTTAAAGTTAGCCTCAATACTGCCATGTTGTGTGGTGTTGGGGCTACACCAAGAGCATCCAGATGTAAGCATTATAGCCCTATTGTAAAGCAGACCAAGGCCCTGAATCTACTGACACCAGGCTCACCACTCACTCTGACCACATAAGCAGCTTCCTCTGGCACAAAAAGCCCAGTGAACTCCAGAGTCAGCAGTCTCCATTGGCAATGAGTTGACAGTGCTCAGCCAAACAGAGGAGAAAAGAGCCAGACAGAATGAAGGGTGAGAGAGTGCACTGACTACGAAGAAAGATTGTTTGAGTAAGATTAAACCCAAAAACAGTCCTATTGCAGAATGTATGCAGATCATGCAAGCAAAGTCAAGAAGAATGGAAGTTAATTTTACAGAAAAAGTGGAGATATCTGTTGTTTAAAGAAGGGCAGTGTGGGGCCTGCATTTCAGAAATACAGTACAGAATTGTGCAAAGCCTTTTCTAATCATAATAGCAAAAGCAAAGACTAATAACAGTAACAATTTTCTAGTGAGCCAGGGTAGGACCCTCAAACTGAAGCAACAAAGTGAACTATATTAATCATTCATTTTGTTAGATACCTATGCTGTTCCTACTGTGAAATGTCAAAATGTCTACAGAGAAACGGGCCTATCAGGGTTTAAAAAGTCATCTTTAGTAACATGCTCGCTGTATGTCAGGAGGCAGCTTCCAGTTTTGTGGCCTGTGTTCCTCACTCAGAAATCCTGACAGTAGCTTCTGTTTGGCATGCTTATTATCCTGGAGTTATCAATTCCGGGTACCTGAGTGTTGACAAAAGCAGGTGCTCTATTTACAGACCTGAAAATAAACCTAATTCCTACTTGGAGGCATGTTTAGAACAGTCATCTAGTGCGTGGGTGAGATATCAAACAGGTCTACTACAAGCTACCTAAGTAAATTTAGCGAGGTAATAATCCCTGTCAGCCGAGATGAAGGACTTTCATTGGATTTGCTGCCACATTGGCCGCTTGGACTTAAAATAAGGTTGAGAGTGCTGGAATGGTGTGTAGAAACTGGCTTCAATTATGTGTTTCAATTTCAATCATCACGTCAGACAGGTGATAAAACGTGAAAATGTGTGAAGTTCCTAATGCTTAAGTCACATTATCTGTTAGGTAGACAGAAGCCTAAATCTGACATGTGGCTTTCACTGTCAACAAAAGTAACGTTGTGTACTGGAGCTAACTAGCGTTAAGTGGGTTTAGACGTTTTAGAAACCAGTCAGTCTTAAATGTACCACACTCAGCATCACTAAAGACACTGCACTTCAATTAAAAACATTACAACTGCTCACATGTCTTTCCATTCATTAACACTACGTTATCATATCAGTGAACGATGGCATAACGTTACCAAATAGGTCGAAAATGACAGCTCGTGTAACCTGGTGTAATGTTAACGCTTTTCAGTGTGCATAATGAAATGGACAACATATCTCAAGACATGTTTGCTACAAGTGTAATGCTTACAAAAATCAGTGTCAAAGAGTTTAGATCAGAGTTTATGTTATCGTCCTCTCCACACTCAGTGGCTGGCATCGCGGCTAACGTCCCTTTCCGTTGGTGTCAAAGGCAGATGCTAACAGACGAGACGAGCTAACCAGACTTACGCTGTTGCAATATTCGCTATAACAACACAGCCCGTTCATTTACAGTATTAGTGTGTGAACTCACCTTTCGTAATTTTCCTGTCGTTGCTGATATCCTTTAAAAACGAAGCTTTCTCTCGAAGACAAATGGACTTCTGGGCATTTACTGTACCGCAGCAGCCATGTTGGGGAGCGTTCGGCCTGGGAGAAGGCAATGTGTTTTCATTGGACGGAGCTAATACTCTGCCCTCTCACTGGCTGAAACCAGAGTGGGCGTGGCTATAGTTAGTACGCTTGTTTAATGCTCTATTTTGAAATAGGAAACCTCCAATCTGTGCTGAGCAATAGCTACATGGCAATCAACGTCAGTGGAAGTAAAAATAACTTAATAATGTTACGATAGTAGTAATATCATAGCTATAACTAGCCATATTATAGCTTTAACTATCTAGAAGAGGCTATTACTGGTTAGGAGCTGTGACACAGCTGTAACCTGCTGTTATTCATCAACCTTTTCATATTGCAACAGTTCACACAGATAGAGGAAAATAATCACTTCATGGTTCAAGGTCTCAAGGGAAATCCAGACACGTCTGATTAATTACAAAACAATAAACAGGATCTATTGGACTCCAACTAAAAAGGCTAGATTGGGACTTAGAAGCTCTGACTTATGCTGGAGATGCGATACGACCCGTGGTACTCTCTTACACATGCTCTATTCATGCCCTAAGATATATCTACTATGGTTCCACATTGTGCTGAGGCACTGGAAAACTGTAGCAGAAGTTTCAGTAAAGGAATGGTTTGACGAAATGGCTAAAATCTCCTCCTATGAAAGTTTAAGTTACAGGCAAGAGGTTTATTTAAAAACTTGGGGTCCTTTTAACATGATAACCTGAAATGCTAGAGTCTAGCTATTGACCTCGGGCCCTTTTGAGGTATTGTATCAGGCGCCTTTCATTGGTCGAGCGTAGTGAGCGAGACAGAGTGTAGACCTGAATCAGGGTGTTCAGGTAGGAGGGAGCTGTTTTTGTTGTGGTTTTGTAGGCAAGTGTAAGAGCTTTGAATTTGATGCGGGCAGCAACTGGACGCCAGTGGAGCGATCTGAACAGCGGTGTGACATATGCTGTTTTTGGCTGGTTGGAAACCAGACCTGCTGCTGCATTCTGGATCATCTGCAGAGGTTTGACCGTGCATGCGGGCCAGCCAGTAAGGAGTTGCAATAGTCGATGCGTGATATTACTGCAGCCTGTACCAGGAGTTGTGCTGCATGTTCAGACAGGAAGGGTCTAATCTTCCTGATGTTGTACAGAGCGAATCGACATGATCGAGCAACAGTGGCCACGAGCCTTGAAAGTTAGTTGGTCATCAATCATGACACCCAAGTTTCTGGCAGACTTTGTGGGTTTGAGTTGGGCTGATTCAAGCTGGATGTTGATTTCTTGTTGTATAGAGGGACTGGCTGGGATCTTTGTTTCATGTTACTGTTTTGTTCTATTTATAGAATGGTAGGTCATCCTATTGGTCATATATGTATGTATGTTATGTTTTGTTGTTTAAAAGAGAAAACTCAATAAAAAGAAAAATATTTTTTTAATAGGTGATAGAGCAGTTAAATAGTAAAAAAGAGCAATTTTGTTATGGTTATGCCAGTCAGGCCTCTGTTTTTGTAAGTTTTTTGGTCAGCCTTAGTTTTGTTCATTCTGCCTGACACGTTTTTTGTTCTGCTCTGGTTGTGTCTTGCCATGTTGTGTCTTGGTTCACTGTCTTGATTTTCTGTCTTAGCTCTGTCTTAGTTTTCTGCCTTAGTCTAAGTCTCAGTTTTAGTTGGGTCAGTTTGGTGTAGTTCATGTCTTTATGTTTTCAGTATTGTCAGTCATGTTGTGGTCCTGTCATGTCATAGTCTTGTCACGTTGTAGTCTTGTCATGCCCTTGTCTTGTCTTGTCATACTCTAAGTTCTGTCACTATCCACCTGCCATAGCTTCTCGCCTCTGCCTCACCCTCTTCCCGCCTCTGCCTCACCTCTTCTACCAGCCACACCCACCTCATCCTATCACCTGTGTTCTCAGCTGCAGTTAATCAGGTATCAGGACTCTATATAAACCAGTTCATTTCAGTTTGCCCTTGCCGTATTGTTCTCTCCTAGTGTTCATGTTTTTTGGCTCTCTCGTCCATGTTGTTCTTTGTTCCCTGTCATGCCATGCCCTCTCCTGATGATATTGCGTTTGGATTTTTGACCTTGTCGGACCCTACCCTGCCGTAAGTTTTTTGTTTGTTGAGATTTTCTTTTGCTGTGATTAAAGGCTTGAACAACTGTCCATTTTTGTGTGTTGCACTTGAGTCCATTACCCACTCCCCCTTAACAAATTTAAACAGGCTAAAAGATATATTAACAAATTTACATGAGATTATTTTTCAATTTGCCAAAGTGAATGAAATAGGTTACCAGTATATACACTATGGGCTGGAAATAAGTTAAAACATGAAACTTGCATATTGGATTAAATATTAAATACTAAATATTGAATGAAATGAAATACTGGACAGTGAAAAATATTAAAAAATGCAAATTATATAAAAAAAAAACATCAAACATAAATACAACAGTCACAGAGGCCATTTTTCTGCTTGATGAAAAAGTAAAATCTTGATTCCAGGACTTTTGTTTGTAACTGAGTACTTTTGCATTTTTATATTGATACTTTTGCTTAAAAAACGTTTGTCAATACTATATTATTATTACTAACATTATTATAATACTCCTACTTATTTGTGATTATACTACTCACGATTAGCAGGAAAGGCAAAGATTAAAGTTAATGTATGTTACACGTGCAGAATTCAATTATTAGCCAGCTTCATTTCTCTGACAGCAAATTAAAATGTGTACAAGCAAAGCCTAAGTAAAACAAATGAAAGTGAACTATAACAGTAAAGTCTGTTTGTTTGACTGGGGCTACTGATAGATGATGGTGTCCAGAGAGAGCTCATTGCATACTAGAAAACAAGCGAGAAAGGCAGAAATGGTGCAAATGCCTCATGTCCTCACGACTCACAATTTGATAACATTTTAATGTATATGCACATTTGACTCTTGCATAACATTTTTTGCCTTAAACAAATCTACTTTAAACTGTTGAATGCACTCCATCAACATGGAGTAAACCTATATTCAAGATGTATGCATTTTGCTTGAATGTAAGGTTTCCATCCATTTCAACATTTGTTCTGAGTTTTCATGGTTTGGTTTTTACAATTTTATTTTTTTATTTTACATTTTTTGTAAGTTTGTATTTGCACAAATCCAGCTCCATAAAGATATGGCTTTTCTCAGTTTGGCTGACCTACACAGATCCCTGATCTCAAGACCATCCAACACCTTGCCACCCATTTCACCCAACAACAGAGCAGGACCTCAGTGAAGCACTTGTGTCTGAATAGGAACAAATCCTACAGCCGGGTTTGAAATTTGCTGGAAAGCCTGAAACCAAGAGTAAAGGCTGTTAGAGCAACACATTAATGCCCATGGTCTTCCAGTAATCTCATAATCGTGTAATGTTTGGATGTCCACATACGTCTGGCCATATAATGTGCTTTAGATGAGCAATTTGACCTTTGGGAGGAATAAGCTTATTCACTTTCTTTCAAAAAGTGAGAAGTCTGTTCAAAGTTAAAAAAACAAACAAACCAATACCAATACCTCAACAGCACACCAATAACATGTTGTGTTGAGCTTGTTAAATTTGTACAAAAAATACAAAATGTTGTGGCAGAAAGGAGAAAAGAAAACTACAAAACAATGCTTTACTTCCTGAAAGGAAAGGGAGGGGCAGGAAGGAGAGAGAGAGGAAAAAAACTCAGGTGAGTTGATAAACGAGTGGCACCTGTGAGCAGGGGAAAGGGAGGCTGAAACACATGGCCAGGAGGAGAGCAGAGAGAAGTGAGAGTGAAGGAAAAAGAGGACAAAAGAAATCCAGGTTCACCCAAATTGGCCTGCAATCTAACCAAAGACTGAAAAGATACTGAAAAAAAGAAGAGAGCTGCCAGGGGGAGAAGAAAAAAGAACCAGCTGGATCATCATTGAAGTTTCTGGACACCGGTGGCCTGAGCAGTTTGAGGATCCCAGGAGTCTGGAGTTGGACAAATTGCCATTCTTTGCTGGCTTGGACCCATTTCTGGCCTGATCTAGAAAAGAAGCAAAGTACTCTGCACCACTCTCCAGGTTTCCCCTGAATCCCTCCAAACCCTAAACACCACCTCAACCCTTTCCATTTTCTGCCCCCCAGCCCTACACATACTCACACTCATTCACTCCCGTGGAACTGAACTGAACTAAAACACACACACACATCCTTACATCCCTCCACCACCTCATTCTCTATTTGGACTCTGATTAATTAAATATTATTGTTGTATTTTTATTGTATTATCATATTCGTGTTGAATAAATTTGTTTAACATGTCTTTTGGTTTGATTAACTAACAGATGACTTTTGTTGAGTAATTGAAAGAATTCAATTTGTATTTTGTTTATGTAGCTTTAACGTGTTGCTTCCTTTTGAATAGCATTGATATAATTTATGAATTAAATGCCCTTTGAGTTGATTAGGTCTGACATGTAGAATTTTCTAAAGATATTATTTTGTAGGTAGGAGTTTGGGCTCGCCGGTCAATTCTTTAGGTTTCGTACACACTTAAAAAAATTAAACAAATTTGACAGGATTATAGTTTTGATTTTTTTTTTAAATGAATCATCCTCCTGTCTGGCGCTCAATCAAAATTGTATGTGTGAACCTTACCAGCCCCTACGCTACAATGTATAAATGACAATTTGTGGTTTCAGAGGGAGGTGCATGCTGGGTCGTCTTGCTGTTGATTCTGTTTGTGTGTTGATTGAGCAAATGACATACAATGTGTTTATAGATGTTGTTAGGTGTGTGTTTTGTTTTGTTTTTTAACTTTGGGTTGTTGTTTTCCTACGTCTTTGTGCTAAACTAGCCTAATTTCCCCCCTGACTGCAGCTCTATGCTTAACACAATTGATTTTTTTCATCCAACTCTCAGGAAGAAGGCAAAAAAGTTTGGATTATTCTGCTAAAGCAAATATGGCAAATGAGTGTTATAGGACTGACGCCATTTCTTAGAAATATAAAGAGGTTGAAAACTGAATTCAGGTAGTAGCTGCATTAAATCAAATGTTCTGGTACCACTTTCTTATAAGTTAAGCTCAAGTCAGTAATTATTAATAATTCATACAGATTTTATGCATTTCTGTAGAATTGTAAAAAAAAAAAAAAAAGAAGAACAAAGTATAAAAAATAAACTAGAAGCCAGTAAACAGAACTTTAGTGTTTCCAGTTTTTGTAAAATCTCTTTTAGCTGGTATTTATCCTCTTCCAGCATCATCTAAAGTGGCTGGTGTAACATATATAGACTGCAAAATCTCTTAACAATTATAGCTACAAAGTTAAATGACCATTGCAAGAACCCAAATTAATTAGTAATATAAAACCTTTAGTTACAACTTAGTCTAACTGTCTTGCACTTGATTTGGATTGTGGAAGTATTGACTGTATATACACCAACACACACAGTCGACTGCTCTCCTCTAACTGTCAGGCTGCATCACTGCAGTCAGTACTGTGTCAGGAGAAAGGTCAGGTAGTTGCCTCCACAGTGTAATTTCACTATGCCCTGCTCTCCAATTTTCCAAAGATGACTACTTATAGTGGGGCATTGATATCCTGTTTGTGGTAGAATGAATGATAGTACGTACACAATAACACAGGCACATGTTTAACTGGTGTGAAGTGTATTATTATCAATAATTCTAATCATTCTATATAATCACAATCACATATGCGTCTGTGTTCTTGAAAACAGAAGACTGAAAGTGTCCCATATTGACTCAAGCTATCCACCTGTTGCTGCAACAGCACCACAGCATTGATTATGTGGTATAATCCACATTCTGAATTGTCTGTGATACACGAATGAGTCTCCTATCTACACCTGCCTAAATAATGATAATAATAATCTGACGAGCTCGCAGCCTCTCTCCACCTCCCTTTTTGGCCACCAGCTGCAAACCATCATCAAATTCAAATACTGGGCTCTTGACCCAACACTCAGCAAGACAGTATGCTACCAGTCTTAGTCTTTTTCATGCTCTAGCTTTTTGTTACTAGTTTGCTATTTGTCATCACCTTGCTGCAATTTCTGTTCTGGAACTCCTCGACAACACATTCAAGTTTCTGTGTACTGCTCTTGGATTTACTACCAGGCTTAACAAATCTACAACAAGCATTACTTGTTAATAAGTGATAATATGTGAGTTACATGATGGGAGCCTGATTTCACATCATATGACATAAAGATGGAATTACAGTTGTCTTAGGAATTTGTCCACCCCAAGATCTGAAAGGACAAGTACACAATTTCTCAGGTCTGTCTTGAAACAATATTTAGATGTTCTGATATGAACACTGAAACCAGTTTTATTTGCTGTAAGTGTCATCATACTATTTTCTTATCTTATATCTAAGTTAGAGGGATATATATGAGTAATTTAGTTTGCAATCTGTCGCAGTTTTGCACCGAGGGGCCCATTGCACAAAAGTAGGATTAAGACATCCGGGATAAGTGACTGAGCCGAATTCATGAGCAGACACGGATTCAACAAGCCAGGTGAAACTAATCCTGGATAAGTGCGCGCATGGGGCTTCCTTAAATAGACCCCGATATCGATCACTGATTCATCGATTCACCATGACAACCAGAGTAGCGTACTTCTCCCCGCCGGAGGCAGAAATCCTCATGGAGGCGTATGAAGAGGTCAAAGATCAAATTAAAAAGAAAGGCAACACATTACACACTGACAAACCCACAATTATTAAACAAAGAGAAAAAGCGTGGCAAAGTATTGCAGACCGCCTGAATGCGTGAGTAGTGCACAAATACACACTCACTGCTCTGCGGAAACCATCACAATTACAATCCAAATAGTTCATTAACATCTCCGAAAACGTGGCTGTACTCTGATTATGAATCAGTTGAAATTGTAAGTGAAATTGACTGCAGATGTGATGAAACTGTGTCAATGTAACTCCATCAGACTGTACAATTTATTGATAAATAGATAAGCTCATTGGCTTCATTGAATTTCCCTTTAGGATAAATAAAGTTCATCTTATCTTATCTTATGTTCGCTCCTCATGCTCCATGCTTCTCTACTGTTTCATTAGTCCACATACAAGTGTGTGTGTGTGTGTGTGTGTGCGCGCGCGCGTGCACACACGCAATGCTTATGCTTATGCTACACTTATCAATGCTTATTATTCATATATATAATGTGTGTGTATAGATTAAACATGACTGGGCCAAAACGCACATGGCAGCAAGTAAAGATTAAATACAAGAACATCCTGCAGAATGGTAAGGGCCCTGACGAATACTTAAGAATGCACAAGCATACACTGTACTCAGAAGGTGCCTGCTTACACATTATCTATACTGATTCAGCGGTCAAAAAAAAAAAATGCATATGAAACGCACGGGTGGTGGGTCTCCAACAGCTGACCTCACCCCAGCAGAGGACACAGCCCCCCACAGTATAGTCTTTTTCTTCATTTAGTTCAGGAGATTTTGTGGCTTGTAGTTTGTCAATCCAGAATGCCTCCTTTTGGTTCAGTTTTCTTTGTCTGTCACCTCTTCTGATGGCCAGTGGGATGTGGTCGATGCCTGTAGTTTGTAATGAAGTTGGGTTGCTGTTATGGAATTCCAGGTAATGATTGGCCATGGGGTAGTTAATGTTTCCAGTTCGTATTGCATATTTGTGTTCCGCAAGTCTGTCCTATAGCCGTCTTTTTGGTGGTTTAGTTTGCAAATGGAGCATTCCAGCATGTATATGACAAAGGTGGACTTGCAGTTAATAAAGTGATTGATTTTGTACTCCTTTTGTGATGTTGAGTCCAGAAATGTCTTTGTCTGTTTCACATTTGCACAGTGGTTACAGTTATTACATTTAAAAGATCCTTTTGGTTTGGTTCAAGGTTCAGTTTATTTTTTACAAATCATTTTTAAATACAAATACAATTTACAATATACAGTAGACATGATCTTTTCAAAAAGGGTAACCCCAGAAGCTTCTGTAGCTTATAAGCAGGGGCCCAGAAGCACAAAAACAACAATATAGTATATCATGACAAGAACAATTCCTATTTCTAACCTGTCATCTAACCTAACTCTAACTCTAAGGTGATTTCATCAGCACAAAAAGTCTATGGTTCGACACAAACAACGACACAAATATCAACACATCAGGCACAGGTACATGAGACAAAAAACAGCAAGCTGAGCTTGATTTAGACATAATTTAGCAGCAATTTTTGTTTTAATCTTTTCTTTTTTTTAAAATAGACAGTGATGCAGACTCTTTAATCATGCTCTCAACCTCATTCCAAGTCTGTGGTCCTTTATCGGTCACACTAAGACTTGTGCATTTTAGTGAGTCTGTCATTGAGTCTAAATGCTACATCATACATCACACAGGCGTTATGGAAAGTATTGCATTCAGTGAGTTTCAAGAGTTTGTAACTGTAGAAAAGAGGATCAGAGGGGGCATTTAGCTTGGTCCATGATATTACTCTAATTACCTTCTTTTGTAAGGTCTTTAGTTTCTCAAGATAACTGGGATATGTATTACACCATATAACATTGCAAAAGTTCAAGTGAGGCTCAAATAGAGACTGATACAGAGTTAAAAGAGCTTCAAGAGGAATAAAATGTTGGACTTTACAAAATAAGCCGACATATTTGGATAATTTCTTAGTCAGCTCATTTATATGTTTTTTGTAATTTAAAAATTCATCTATGTATATTCCCAGAAATTTAGTGGAGTCTACCCTCTCGATAGCTCAACCATTTATTTCTATATACACATGTACAACATCATTTCGGTTTCTATTTGAGCGGAATAAAATGAAATTTGTTTTATCTATATTTAAAGATAATTTATTGCACTTGAACCAGGTGTCCAAGTTTATTAATTCTTGATTCATAAGATTCTGGAGATGTTTCAAGTTTTTGTGTGACAGGAATAAATTTGTGTCATCAGCAAAAAGGACTTTGTGGAAAATAGGAGAGGAATTTCCAATATCATTTACATACAAAATAAAAAGAAGTGGACCTAATATAGATTCTTGAGGGACCCCATATTTAATAATGCTACTGTGATTCATTATTATTTACATGAACATATTGCTCCCTATCATATGTATAACTTTTGAACCAATTTAGCGCTGTGCCCCTGACACCATAATGTTGCAATTTACCAAGGAGGATCGAGAAACGCCTTTGATAGATCGAGGAAAACTCCAATCCCACACTCACCTCAATGGCGTCGTTAATTTTTTCAGTGAGATCTATAATTGCCATACAGGTTGTGTATTTCTTTCTAAAGCCATATTGTGATGGAATAATTATATTCAATCTATCTAAATATTTACTAAGTCTATAATAAACAATTTTCTCAAATACTTTAGAAAAGGTGGGTAGTATAGATATTGGTAGATAGTTTTACATGTTATTTTTATCCCCGGAATTGAATACTGGGATAATTTTTGCTGTCTTTGTCATTTTAGGTACCATCCCATAAAACAGAGAGAGATTGATGGAGTAAATGAGTGGATCAATAATTTCATTCACAATGGCTTTAATGATTTTACTACATATACCATCCACGCCTGCAGTATTTGAGTCTTTCATACTCATGATAATATTAGTTACTTCTGTTTTATCAGTTGGTGCAAGAAAGAAAGAAAAGAATTTATATAATAATTACCTTGAAGATATTGTTGATAATTTGCTCCCTCTGGTGGTCTAATAGTTTCAGAGAGAGTTTTTCCTACAGAGTTAAAATGATTATTAAAGCTATTTGCAAGATCATCACCTTTTGAATTTGATCTGGCATTTTGCTTGATTTTGGTGTCAGGAAGTACAGTAGTTTTTTGTCCCCGACTGAGAACCTCATTTAGCACCTTCCAGCTTTGCTTCTGATCACCATGAGCTGCCTTGATAAGCTCGGTGTAGTGTCTTTGCTTACTTATTCGTATAACATGTATCAGCTTATTTCTATATTTAGTATATTTGTCTTTGTTACTAACAGTTGGATTTTTAATGTAACGTTTGTAAAATATATTTTTCTTTTTAATTGACTTCAAAATGCCCTTTGTGAGCCATACTTTCCGATCCCCTGCATCACATTTTCTGACCTTTACAGGTATGATGGCGTTTACAGAGTCAGATATTTCATCAATGAGAGCATTATATGCTGCATCAGGTGTTTTGCAGCCATAAACAGAATTCCATGATTTATCTCTGAGATTTTCAGATAATTTCATTAAGTTATTTTCACTCAGTCCTTTCACTTTTGCTTTTAATGGTGACTCATTCATCTTTTTTGTAAGATCAATGAAGAGTACGACAAGAAAGTGAGCAGTAATGTCTGACAGAATTACGCCAGAGTCAAAACAAGCATTGTGAGTATTTGTGAGGATATTATCGATGATCGATTTACTGGATTCTGTTTCTCTTTTATATGTATTTATAGTGGGGAAAAAAGATGAAGAGTACAGTGTATTCATGAAATCATGTTTAGCACTGTTCTAATTGGCTAGATCGATATTAAAATCCCCAAGAATAAAACAGTTTTTATTTGTTTTATTTATACAGTCTAATAATTCATCAAGTTTAAGCTTGAAACTATTCAGATAAGAGTCTGGTGGTCGATAAATTACACCTACAGTTATATTCTTTCCATTATTTATATTGATCCCAACAAATAGAGAATCAGAGTACCCATCATCAATATTTAGATCATCACAGACACTCACAGACTGTAGTGAATTTATATATAAACATACACCTCCCCCGATCTACCAGATCTATTTCTATTGTACAATACATATCCTTTTCAGGTTGAGGATGCTCAGATATGATTTATCAGTAATCCAAGTTTCACTACATCCAATTACATCAAACCTGTGGTCTAGGCTGGCTAAAAGGGATAGAAAATCATAATGCTTATTCAGGCTTCTAGTGTTTAAGTGCATCAGGGAGTATGAGTGGTCATTTTTGCATTTTATAGATTTTAATTTATCAGGTGTATAGCGTTTACAATTTAACTTTTCAAAGCAATGCTGTTTGGGCACATCACAGTTTCCCTCACTGATTAGATCAACAAGTCCCATTTATTGCACATGATAAGGAAAAGCCTGATATCTGATGTGAAAATCATATAAAACCACATAATAGAGTCTTGTGTCTAGGAATTCCTTCATCTTAATCTGAGACTAGCTAAGCCTAAACTAAAAAACTCTTAAGAGAAACTATGAAGAAAAGAAAGGGGGGGGGGGGTTGATGAAGAAAAGGAAGAGAATAAAAAGACGAAATAAATCAACAGAAAAAAATAGAAAATAAGACAAATACGAAGTTCGTTCAGTGCAAGATCAACCAACACGTAGCATGTGAGAAGTAAGGTCTCATAATCTTAAGCTTCTAGAAAAGTGAAAAGCTTACTGCATAACGGGTAATTTTCTTGAAGATGGATTTGGTGCTTCCCTCCTTCAGTCTGCGAACAGTGGAGTCGGTCTGTGCTTTAGTAAAGGCGCAGTTTCTTGGCATCAGACAGTTTATTTATAACACATCGCTGGTTTGAGTTCGTGAGCAGGTGAAGACGACCATCCTGCGTCCAGCTGGCTGTAAGCTTGTCCTTTAGTTTTTTACGTAGGTCGTCCAGAAGTTTCACCCGCTTGGCTGTTAAACTCTCCAGAATGTGCATCTTTGGTGTTGATCCCTTGAGCCGTTTTTTCGCTTTATAGACCTTATCTCTGATGTTATATTGGGCAAACTTTACGATGGTTCCCCTTGGTTTGTCCTTTTTGTGGGATTTAGGTCCAAGGCGATGGCCCCTGTTGATATCTCCAGATTGCACCTCTACGTTGAGATTGTTTTTAATTATTCCCATTATGACTTCATTTGTGTTTTCCCGATCATTTTCTGGAACACCGAAAATGACGAGACAGTTTCGTCTTGAATAATGTTCTTGTTCGTCTAAAATGGACTTCAAGGAGTCCTTTACTGATTCCGTAATGGAGTCAGTGATAGCCCTTTTTATGGGTTCAATCAGGGAATCAGCCAATATCTGACAGATTTGCAGATGAAATCACAGTCCTGAAATAACATGTCTATCTGTTTGCTTACTGTGTCTTTGATAACATCTCGGCATCGTTTGTTATTGTTCCGCAATTTCCAGCAAGTCTTTGTCCCGTTGCATGCTTGAATTGTTTGGTGGCAGCGTCCAAAAGGTCACAAAGCTGCTGCACTGATATCCTGTTTCGCAGGACAGCAGTCAGGTTGAGTTGACAGAGTGTTCAGTCACCTTTAATTACACAGCAGAGGCAAACATAGATGGTAGATCCCGTTAAAATCGTTTTGTTGGTCGATCCGAGCTGAGTTTAGCAGCTCCCGTCTCGGCTTGATGACATCATGTGTCCCAGGCCCACCTTTGGGGCATCCTCATAGGTCAAGACATTTGACACCATTTGGTCATCTTCAAGATCATTGCTTCAGTTTTGGACAGAAGATAATCAAGTGATCCACCATTAAATCAGCATCCTGTAAGGTCCCCTGAGGACACCACCCCTCCCATCAGGTGTGGCCTTGATGATCCTACAGAAGGCACTAGTTTGGCTAGTTTGAATCAACTGATCCACCATTAAATCAAAATCCCGTAAGGTCCCCTGAGGACACCACCCCTCCCATCAGGTGTGGCCTTGAAGATGTTACAGGAGGCACAAGTTTGGCCTGGTTCAACCAACTGATCCAGCTGGGGCTGTTTCAAGCTTTCTGTTATCAGTGTCCATTCCCATGCAGGTGCGCTCTTATATAAGTGCACTCTTTTACATAGTTGTACTCTTAGTTAATTCCTTTTGTTGTTTTAATTTTAAATTAAGTTTTATTCTCATTATATCTTAGTCAGTGCTTATGTCCTTTTTCCTTTTAAAAAAAAAAAATAGTATTAATTAAATTTGGATAAATGCACTCTTGGTTTATTTGAGTCATGTTGATTAGCTTACAAAGTTGCATGCATCACACAATAATCACACAAAGTTTATACCAATACACTGTCTTTTTCTTCCACATTCTAGTCATGGAATGATTCTGTTTACTTTGGTTAACTTGATTAACTTCTTAATTTTGAATATAGTTAATAATCACTCTTTGTCAATCACACCATTAGTCTAGCTCCAATGTTTTTGCTTCAGGTTAGTCATAATTATATTTAGTCGCATCATCTTTCATATTGATTGCTAGACATCATATCTTATACATTCTTCATATTGGATAAACACGAGTAATATATGAGTAAATATATTTCAGTCATCAGTGTGAGTAAATAGGTTTCAATCATTTGTGTGAGTAAATATGTTTCAATCATTAGTGTGGTCACATTTCTAGTGATTACCTCTATAAAATACACTACATGACCTAGTGACTAATAAATTAATAGGGTTTTTGAAAAAGTTTTATCATGATCTTTTTTACACATCCACCTGTACACCTAGCACAGACAAGGTGGAAACATTTTCCTCAGGTCTTCAACTGTCAGCTATCTCTAGTGAGAAAAAGAAAATTTGAAGAAGAAAAACTCGTGAGATTAAATTAATCAACATATTTCTTTAATGATTATAAATTATCCACTTATGGTGCATGACATCATTACAACATAAACTTCCAATAATGACTAACAATTGACATTGACATTAACATTCCATCAAAGAATTTCAATGGAAAAGGAACCATTTTAAAGAACTGATTTATTTATACAGTAACTGGTGAATTACTGGAATTCCGACTCCTGCATTCACTTAAATGCTCTCATCATCACTTCTTTTCAGATGACATAACAATGAAGCTAATATCATCATTGTGTGTAGTCATCTTTTATTCAGTCCATTTTACCATTGACACACTACCCATGAAGTTACACAGAAAAAAGATAAATGAACAAAAAAAGGAGTACACAAAAGCCTATTAAAGAGGCCAGTGATTAACAAAAAAACAAAATGGAGGTCTCCAAGGGCCCAGAATGCTTTTTTGGGGTTGGTTTTAGGGTTAGAGGTAAAATTATGTCAATGTGAGGGTTATGCTTTCAACTGTTATGGTCAAGGAAATGTCCCCACAGGAATAGTGATAAAAATGTGCTTGTCTACGTGTGATTTGAAATGGAGCTGTTGACTGCTGGCCGGACCATGCCTTCTATTATCAGAGCAAGGATGTGGCACAACTCCTTAGCCTGAAAGAGACATTAACAGATTAAATCAGACACAAATGCAAAATTCAATTCTAAGTGAGTTTAAAATTGAACATTTCACCATATACCCTTAACTCACAGTAGCTAACTGGTAATTACCTAACCCTGGTGTTTTTCTTTACATTACCTTACATCCACAGTGTATGGGGTATCTTTAATACCCAGTAAAAAGAAAAATATTGAAGTTGTAACCGTTCCTTTAGTTTCTAACTGGGCTTTTGAGAAAGGTGACCAAAGACTGAAATTACCATATTATATATATATATAGTTATTACACAAAATAAGGAAATATATCTTATTTTGTAGGCTTTTGATTAACAAACATACAGTTGAGGTCAGGAGTTTACATGCACATCATTTTTGCAATTGTTCTTTTCTTTTAACAGAATTATTAAGAAATATAATTCTCTTACATGAAAAATAATTGATTGCTTTTATAAGTTTGTTGTGGGTCTTCTGCAAATATAACAACATGTCATAAGTCAATACTAAACATTACATACAAGCGTCAGTATAAATGAGACAAAAAGAGAGTGGGACAAAAATGTTTGGTGAGGCAGCTTTTAGTGTCTGTACTCCAAGCCCAAGGATCTGAGAGCAGCTCAAAGTGTTGATGGCTTTAATGCAAACTTAAAGCCTCTTTTGATTAGAATGCACGCCATTATTTATTTTACCTAATCACTTTTTTTTTTTTTTTACTTCATTTATGTTTTAAAATGTTTGTTTTTATTATTACATTTTTTAAATTTCTCACATGCATTAGCCTCAGACTAATACTGTCTTATTAAGACAGTGGTCAAGGTTGTTGACAGCTAATGAAAGCAGCTGATTGAGATTAAAAGGGGTAAGGCATATGTAAACAAATTCTAGTTCTGCTGTATACATATTTTTTACCCACTTGATTTGGTTATATTTTCAACAGAAGCACAATGAATTTGTTAGAGAAACCATATTGACGATTGTGTTTTTGAGAAATAGGAAGTGTGCTGTGAATGCTGCAAAACAGACAGCTGCAAAAATAATCTAAATCCAAATACTGCCATGATATACACGTCCCTGTGTATGTAGTGTATGTAAACTTTTATGTACTTCAATGTACATTTCTATATTTAGATATTATTAATAATTATATCCCAGAAAGGTCTAACCAGGATTTAGACTGCTCTGGGGTGTAAGCAAACACGCTCTGTTCTCTATTTGCTGTACATATTTGCAATACTCCCATATCCATGTCCATCATAAGTTTGCCAACAACAACAAAATTGGTCATAATTCCAAAGTCTCATTTGCAGAGCAAGGGCCTGGGGCATCAAGCAGAATTTAAGGGCTAATTAGGTAATCAAGGAGTGAGTACTAAACCAGGCATGGTATATACAGTGGCTTGCAAAAGTATTCATCCCCCTTGAACTGCTCCACATTTTGTCATGTTACGACCACAAACATAAATATATTTTATTGGAATTTTATGTCAAAGACCAACACAAAGTGACACACAATTGTGCGGTGCAAAGAAAATTATACATGATTTTAATTTTTTTTTAAAAGGTAAAAAACTGAAAAGTGCAGTGTGCAAAAGTATTCATCCCCCTTTTCTCTGAGTGCAATCAATTGCCTTCAGAAGTTGCCTGATGATTGCTGAATGATCGAATGTTGACCTAATGACTAAATAGAGTCCACCTGTGTGTATTCTAGTCTGAGTACAAATACAGCTGTTCTGTGACGGCCGCAGAGGTTTCCTAAGAGACTATTGGGGAGCAAACAGCATCATGAAGTCCAAGGAACACACCAGACAGAGATAAGGTTGTGGAGAAGTTTAAAGCAGGTTTAGGCTGTAAAAAGATTTTCCAAGCCTTGAACATCTCACGGAGCACTGTTCAGTCCATCATCTGGAAATGGAAAGAGTATGGCACAACTGCAAACCTACCAAGACACAGCCGTCCACCTAAACTTACAGGCCAAACAAGCAGAGCACTGATCAGAGATGCAGCCAAGAGGCCCATGGTGACTCTGGACCAACTGCAGGGATCCACAGCTCAGCTGGGGGAATCTGTCCACAAGACAACTATTGGGCATGCTCTGCACAAATCTGGCCTTTATGGTAGAGTGGCAGGTAGAAAGCCATTGTTCAAAGAAAACCATAAGAAGTTCACCAGAAGCCATGTGGGACACAGCAAACATGTGGAAGAGGATGCTCTGCTCAGATGAGACCAAAATTGAACTTTTTGGCCTGAATGCAAAATGTGGCAGAAAACGAACACTGCACATCACTCTGAACACACCGTCCCCACTGTCAAACATGGTGGTGGCAGCATCATGCTCTGGGGGTGCTTCTCTTCAGCAGGGACAGGGAACATGGTCAGAGCTGATGGGAAGATGGATGGAGCTAAATACAGGGCAATCTTGGAAGGAAACTTGTTGGAGTCTGCCAAAGACTTGAGACCGTGGCGGAGGTTCACCTTCCAGCAGGACAGTGACCCTGAACATAAAGCCAGGGCTACAGTGGAATGATTTAATACAAAACATATTCATGTGTTAGAATGGCCCAGTCAAAGTCCAGACCTAAATCTAATTGAAAATCTGTGGCAAGATCTGAAAACTGCTGCTCACACCCGCTCTCCATCCAATCTGACTAAGCTTGAGCTGTTTTGCAAAGAAGAATGGGCAAACATTTCAGTCTGTAGATGAGCAATGCTGGTAGAGACATACCCCAAAAGACTTGCAGCTGTAATTGCAGCAAAAGGCAGTTCCACACAGTATTGACTCAGGGGGGGGCGGCACTTTTCAGTTTTTTATTTAAAAAAAAAAAAATGAAATCATGTATAATTTTCTTTGCACTTCACAATTGTGTGTCACTTTGTGTAGGTCTTTCACATAAAATTCCAATAAAATATATTTATGTTTGTTTTCGTAGTGTGACAAAATGTGGAAAAGTTCAAGGGGGATGAATACTTTTGCGAGCCACTGTAACAAGCAAGAAAGTCCTGCGGTTCTTCAGTGTCAGCTGCCATGTTTCAGACAGACAGACAGACAGACAGAGTACTTTATTAATCCCTTTGGGAGGTTCCCTCCGGGAAATTGACAGAGCCATGACATTTCCCATTAGTGCTACACAATGTGAAAACGCAGTCACAGCAGTCGTTACCTGTTTGAGATGTATGGTGATCTTTTTGGGATGGTTTGGATTGCCATAGCTGATGTCCACAGCTGACAGTTTGCCTTGTTTCTTGGGAGCGATAGTGCGCATAGACTGCACGTCTGTCAGAGGAATCAGAAACACTCGCTCCTGCAGATAAAAACAAATCAGTAGAACATTGATGCCGGCTTTTTAGTGACAACTGCATGTTGGGCATCAGTGTAATACACCTCTGTTATCCAACAGGGATGTTGGCCAGGTGCTGGTTTCTGCAGAAACTATTACTGAAAAAACATCCCAGAGAGGGACAGATATTTGTTATGGGGTATGAATTCCAACTCTGTTTAGCTAAGCAGGTTGGAAGAAAACTGTAACCTTAAATCAGGAAAAGTAAAAGAAATTTCGTAGAACATGGTGAGAAAATAAAATGACTATATTTCTATTTGAAGCCTTAAATTTGTAAAATGTAAGACTTTTTGTAACATTTAATAATGGCCCACTTAGAGTTACATTTCATTAGACACCTACAGTATATCTTAAAACAATTTAGTATGTCAGTGTGAAAAAAGTTCCATTTAAATATTGTGAACATGGCAACAGGGATTGATCAAAAAGGGCAGGAATCCTATAAAATAATACATTTGCCAATTGGAACAATGATACAGGCAGTCAGGATAAGGTACCTGTGTTTTGGGGTGAAGGAACAGCACCCCGTCCTGGCCGATGCTGATCTTGCATGGGGAGGGACAGCCACGCTGGCTGACCTTCTTTGCCAAGAAAATGTTTGATCCAAACAGAGGCAAGGTGGTCATAAACTCTGAAATACACAAGAGTCACACAAATACTGTTACCATCAACTAGAGAGGAGAGGAGAGGAGAGGAGAGGAGAGGAGGTACTACCCACCCATGAATTGTATTTTGGCTTCTCGAGGGCTGAGGGATTGCATGGCAGCAATCTGGCCCTGACAGAAGGAGTGGATTTCCTCCATATTACTGTTGTGCCTGTCTTCTAAGGGCAAGTACTCCTTTATCTCCGGCCTTGTAGAAAAATACAATCACCAAGTGTCAATATACACATGCTACCATTTAGATGATGTTAAAAGTTTGGCCTATTAGTCAAGTGAGGTGTTAAGTGATGACAGCAGAAGATTTTTGAAAACTGAATGGTGACTAGTGAATTGACTCTGACAAGTAAAACCAGTGGTGTGACCCTTTAAACATAAGAGGCAACATGGTAGAGATGGAAAGGAAGCTAACTTCATTAATAACATTTATAAAAGTGAGGGGGGAATAAAAGACAACATTGTCCACAAGTTTGATTGAGAGTTCTGGGCAGCCATTAAGTCATTTGTGTATTCTATATCTCAGTTAAATGTTTGTGTTTGCTGTGTGTACTCTCAGTGTGTGTCTGTGACTCACAGGGAGAGCTGGTGTGCCAGTCCCTGAGCCAGATGCTGCAGGGCTGCCAGCTCTGCGATCTGCTGGACTGATGAGAAACTACCTGCTGCAGGAGTCAGCTTCAGGCGCCCACTCAGAAACTCTCCCAGGAGCTACACACACACACACACACACACACACACACACACACACACACACACACACACACACACACACACACACACACACAGAGAGAATAGATTAAAGTGAGATGGAAACTGGACTACTGCTTCTGTTCCTGACTGTTGTGAACTGATGCTCTCACCTGCTGATAGTGGAAGTCCACGTAGAGGTCATTGTTGTAGGACAAAGGGTTTCCCCACATCACTCTTCTCAGGGAGAAGAAGATTGAGCCATCATCCAGCAGGAAGTCGGGCAGATACTCCTCAGCATGAAGGGGACGCAACATCTCATCTGACAGAGGAGGAGCAGAGGAGTATGGATAATCTGATACTTAACACAATTTTATCCTTTAATCACACATGTAAGTGTTAGATGGGGTGAATAGTATGGCAAAAGCACTAAATCTGCCTGTAAAGCAAACTGTAGAAGGAGAAAAGGTAAAAAAGACAGAAGCAGAGGAGGAAGAAGCCATATCAATCAAAAAGTGACATTTGTGTACGCAACAAGTTGAGCAAAGCTGTTTTAAATTTAAAGATTTGCTGTGCTTTGTGTTTTCTATATCAATTAGAAAAAGTAGCCATGTGATTTACCTTGCTTTCGGTTGGCAAAGACGAAGAACTCTTTCAATTCTGTGAGATTTGAGACGCCCATATTTCTACAGATTTCTGTTACCACCTCTGCTGCCATCTAGGGGAAAATAAAAAAAATATATATAACCACACAGCGATATTGATAACAAACAAAAGACTGAGGGTAAAAACTATAGCTGCTGCACAGCAGTGAGTCAAGGTTGGGCGTCCTGAGGAAGAAGAGGAAGATGATGAAAGAAAGAGGAGGTAGACAAATGACAAATACAGGAGAGTTCATCAGCAGAACTGTCTGGACCAAAATTATGTTGAAACCTTGACACCTTCACAAACTTTAGTATCACACTTGATCTCTTAATCTCTACCATGCCAACATTTGTTTCATTTATTTTATAAATATTTTTATTTTTATTTGGTGAGAATTTGCAGTAGCTGTGGGCACTGCGCGCTCAGTCTGAAGATGCAATGTAGCAGGTTTGGTGTAAACTGAGCAAAAAGTGTTGGAGGAGATAGGTTTATATGTAGTTACAGGTAAGTTTTTGAAAAAAAACAGAGTGATGATGTAGCGAGGTTGATGTAGCGCCACCATCAGGACTATTAGACCACACTGCCAGTTGAGAAAGTTTAGTTTCGGACTGGACTTATGTGCAAAGTTTTGTTTATTTTAATGCATGGGAAGGCAGATCTCCTCATAGAGAGAAGACGAAGAATAACAGTGGCAAATACAAAAGAGGCTGGCGGCAGAGCTGCCCAGACCATAATAACTCTTACACTGAAGCTGTGAATCTTGGTGTCGAAATCCACTCCTCCTGGCAGCTCGACAGGAAGAAGTCGACTGTTTTTGCCAGCCTGTGGTAATCAAGACACACATGAAGAAATGAGCTGATAAAAGCAAATAATGATGGAACATAACAGTTGAAATACACTGCGAAAGGCATTATTTTATTTGTTCAAATGTGCATGTTAACTTGCCAGAAAGGCCTCCATCTCTGTATCTGAAAGGATACTACGGCGACTGCCAAAAGTCAGAGATCGGTGAAGGTTTTCCAGACACGTTGTGGCCAGCTCTGAGGACACATACATTATACTTTTAAGTATGTGTGCACTCACGAAGCCATTACATACATAGAATAGGGCTGTCTGTTGTGGGGTTTTGTTGTTGTTGTTGTTGTTGTTGTTGTTGTTTTTACAGTGAGTGTGTTATTTGTAGCTGATATCAGTGAGTATTTATTGTCTTGTGTTTCCTCTACCATGGTACGGGTGTTTGTGATCCTGAGAGATGTCTTGTAGGTGATGTATGAAGAAGGGCTGCAGATGATCAGAGCAGGGGAAGAACCCAGTCACCAGATTGAGCAGCCGCCAGCCGGGGGTGCAGGTGGATCTGTAGAGACAACACACAACAATCAGAAAATAATAATGTGAAATCATAAGAAGTTCAGGAGCCACTTAAAATGCTGGGGTTTTTTTGAGATGCTGTTTAGTCTCGTGAACAGTAAAATACCCATATTTTACTGTAAAGGTTCTATAGCTTTTGGATGAAATTGTTATAATGAAAAAAATCCAACTGTGGAAACAAATGGTGGCTAAAATCATATGCTAAGATTTGTAGAATTTGTAAAATTTGAGTCTCTTCATTTTTGAATTTTGGATCAAATTTCTGGATCAGTTGTGCCAGTACAGTACAATGCTTTGTTCCTCTTTGCAGGATCAAAGCATTCTAGATATGATATTTTGCTTTCACAGCTCTGGGTTAACCCTTCTTCATCTCAGTGGCTTCTGAGCACTCATGAGCATCAGAAGCCATTACACACATACAACTGCCACTGGTGCATTTAGCACTCGTCAAATTTGTTTCTGTTATTACTCAGTTATAACATGTATTGAAATGCCACCAAAAACTAAATGACACACACTCACTTGGCTGGGTTGTTGGTGGTTTGCTTGACGACCTGGCAGTAGATTTCATCTCTCAGCAGCTCCTTTTCCTTCCCTAACTGAATGGAAGTGAGAAACTCTTTTTTAGTTCTCATAAAAGACTGTTGAATAGAAACAGATGAAAGTGCTATATAAATGTAGTCCAATAGTTACAATGTTTGAAAGAGCACTAACCAGTAAGATGTGCCTCAGGCAGTCTGCTTGTGTGTTCTTCTTCAGTGGCACGTCACCCATGAACTGCATCAGATCTGGAGGGACAGATAAACAGAAGGAAGATGAAGGGACAAAAGAACTGCACTTTCTAGTACTACTTACTAGTAAGTATTGTCAGTGTATTAGTGTATGAATATGGTTGGTGTGATACACTCACTCATGAAGCACTGGACAGATAAATCGTTGATTTCAGGATCACTGTATAAAATGAGGGAGTCCTGTATGGGGACCTAAATGAAAAACACATTGCAGTAATTTAGTTCAGTTTTAATTGTTTAGACATCACTGAATGAGTACTACGCTCGCTTTGAGGCCCTCAACACGCACCAACAGAGGGAGATTCTGGCCATAGAGGGCACACAGGTCATGCCACTCTCTGTGTCATCATCAGAGGTGTGTACACCTCTAAGAAGAATAAACCCACAGAAGGCAGCCGACCAACATCTGTGTGCAATCAGGGTCTGCGCAACAGAGCTGCCCGTATGTCACTATATGTCACTTTGGATAAAAGTGCCTGCTAAATGAAATTGTAGAATTGCAGAACCTAGCAACCTCTACACAACACCCACACTCTCCAACAGCCATCCTTGGGGGCGGCCATCTTGTGTGTAGCCTCCCTTTCTAGCTAGCCATCTTGTTTCACTCACACACACAACTGAATAAAGTACAAGTTAGAGTAATTATATGTTTGCTTTTATTATCTGTTAATAAATGCTTGTGAATATACATACTGTGCCTTTAACCTGGTGAGTGTGAATAATGCCAACCTCTGTTCTGGCAAGAACTCTGAAATCCTTCCTTTTATGAGACTGAATCAACAAAGCAGCTATCATGTTCCCTTTTTAAGGGTGGTGCCCCGAGGTGATCTGAAGTATGTTAAATCCTGTTATTTCTAATAATATGATCAATAATTATTTCTGATAATTATCAATTATTATCGATAGCCAAACTGTCCATTAAGTATATTCCCTACACCATTAAGGTGCCACAGTATCCACTTGTTTTCTGTCTCCCTCAGTAGATCATCAGATGTTAGTGGTGCTCAAAAAGAGAATTAAAAGAAGATTAAATATTGGACTTATGTAAATGCTTGCTACTGTCTGCAACAACTTTTTCATATCAACTGAATATGTTGTGTTCACAGCTTGTTTTCACTGCCTCCAAGTGGCCAAAAATCTGTTAAAGCAGGTTCAACAAAAATGTTGTAATCACCAAATTAGCATTAGACAGATATATAAAGAGAGCACCACAGTGTTGTTTTCATCATGCCAGCAAACAATGTCAGCCACAACAGCAGTGAGAGCAGTTATCATACTGTGAGCAGGTCTAAAATCTGACTGCTGTGGATCAAGGACACTGTTTTCCTCCAGAAAGGCACAGAGTTGTGAGTTAACCAGCGACCAGGCAGGACAGCTTGGATATAGTCTGACTGTACATGGATACAGATGTGTCCATGTATGATAACTGTAGAAGCAATTACAAACAATGTGATGATAGGAGGACTGTACTGTCTCACCTTCGTGTGTTGAACTGCCTCTGAAAAATTCCTTCCACTTGCTGGCAGACCTGTTGTCCCTGTTCTTTAGTAAACAAATAATGGTAGTACAAATTAGCCATGACATCTTATATGAACCCAAACCATCTGAACATGATTAGCCACAATAATTTTATATCATACCTAAAGTACTTTGTGGCAAACTTAACCATGGCTGTGTGGATCTCCAACTCGAGGACCGAGCCCTGGACTGATCTCGGGACTGATCCTGCCACTGAGCCCTCTCTGCTGGGCTGCTCTGAGTTAGCTTTGTCAATGCGTCTGCTGGTGGGACTTGGAGATGGGGCCTCTGGTGGACTGACATGCTTAGCAGCCTTCATGCTTTTCCTCCTGTCATCTCTTCGGTCAAGGTGGAGAGCATGGTAGTCCGGGGCTGCAGATGGCTGGGTGAGGTCCTTTGGGAAAAGACCAGAGCGCCCTCCCATGGTGCCAAAAAGCCAGCCTGGTGGAACACACACAACAGTATTATTTAATGGGAATGGAGTTTGGATATGAATTAAACAATAAATGTAATGGAGCATATCTAACCCTAAAAACTATCACAAAAATACAACTATTGATCTCACCTTTCTCGAGTGCTTCCATTGGCATTAGTTTGATGATGTCACCCTTGCTGAAGCTGAGCAGACTTTTGTCATCTGTGACAAAACTCTTCAGGGCAACCACATGGCCTGAGTCCTAGTGAGCAGGGAGAAAATGTCGGTGAGGCTTTACATGGACTAAAAGTGTTGTTGCTCTACAACTATGGGGTTACATGGTATTACAAGAAAAGATGAATGATGATGATAAAAGAACAAAGAGATACCCTAATGAGCTCCTGGAGGAAGAGTCGGGTCATGGCAGCAATCTGAGGAGCTCTGGACGACTGCAGCACCAAGTTCTCACTCTTCAGCTCCAGTGTCACTTTGTTTGCACCCTGGAGGTCAACTGACAGCAACTCTGCAAAACTACATTAATGCAGACCCAAGCTGAGTTGAGTTGACATGAGTTGAGACTTGAGCTGAAAATCACTACTCACTATAAGCAGTAAAATGCGGAATGTAGATAATCTACAGACAATTTTGTGACAGTGTAATAGTACTGCAACTTACTCAAAAAATCATCATCATCATCATTGTTTACAACATGCAGCTGTATTCAATGAAAAACCTCCATCTGTGCGCTACTTGCACCAAACAGCGGGCACACTTAGTGACCAGCTGGTAAACAAAGAGGAGCATTGAACAGCTCAGTAGTTGCTGGAGATATATGAGCAGAGCTAAAAGGAGAATGACTATAGGACCGATGATAATGTTGCTTTGTGTCTGTGTCCAACTATTTGCTACCATTGCAAACGCTGAGGTCATGATCTGTCGTCAGTGTTGTGTTTTCCACATGTTGCTCTGCCCCCCAATGGCCAGTTAATGCAGGTTTACAGTTTCTACATGATTGCAATAATGCCATGACTCTGCATCTGGTGACAGGTGACATGTTTAAGCAAACAGTATTACTAGAATCTGAGTCAAGTCCAGGATGCAAAGGGTCAGAATCTGGGTGTTTGTACATGTGGTAGGTGATTTTGATTTTGCATAATTTGGCCTGATAGAAGCAGGTGAATATAAAAAAAAATGAGACACTTTGACTTGTCGTTCTTGCCTTTACATTAACAATGGCTGTGTTCTATTCAAGTGCCCTGGTAAGTCATAAGAGTATGACAGTAAGCCAACATGAACATTCATTCAGGGATCATTCATTCTATTATTTACACTTATGCTTTCCCCGAGACATGTTTCTCACACCATCTGTGCAGTGTACACTCTTTTTTAGTGCTTGATTTTGTATAGTTTCTGCTCTATTTGTGTATGTAAGCTGCATATTTACCTGTAGCTCCTGAGCAGATGGAGGTGTTTGGGGTTGATGCCTGATGCTCTGACCACCTTCAGGAGACGAATGCCACGATGAGACACACCCAAAACCTGAGCGTCCCCACTGTCCGACTGCAACAAATACATACATTCATCATGGAGATACTTGTTAATATTCAAAAGTGGTTAGTGGACTGGCAACAATTAATTACAATTTTAAAAACCCAGAAATCGCAGCCAATATAGCCCTTTAAATACCATATTACACTGAAGAATTTTAACCTAGTCGCTGAATAATTCTGCATACCACACAGTAATTCCTCCCCTGTTATCTTTTTCATTATGTAACATACGGAGATGAGCCTTCTGATTTAGAAATTACACAATAACAATTTCTTCTCATAAACATATTTTGGTACCCATGGAGCAAATCAGGTGAATCAGGTACATTGAGATAGAACGGTTTTACTTTGTTTTCTCCACTGCAAGACAGTGAATCTTTAACCTCATGAATAAATGGCTAAAAACATCAAACAGGGAAATACTCATGAACTGCTACTCATACATGCTCCCTCTAGGTCAAATCTCACATGCTTATCACAGCTAGGCAGACAACACCCGACAGTTTCATTAGCTCTCTCACACAGTGACTGTGGTTCCTTAGACACGTTCTGTCAGTGCTTAGCAGGCAAATAGCTGGATGCAATTACATGTCCTTCAAAAAAAAAAAGGCAGAAATCTTTTTATTTTGCAACACGGAGGTTATTGCTAAGTTATTGCTCAGCTTGATTCCAGAGCTATAAAGACGAAAACCTAAACTACATCTCTGAATCCCAGTAAGACTCTTTAATAAGCAGTTCAACTGTTAGAACCTCGAATCAGAAGCAAACAGTGTGAAGCTGCTTTTAGCTGCAATGCTGCACACAGATAAACAGATAAACTACACGATGATCTCAAACACACCTCAACTCATCACTTTCTATATTACACTTCTATATTACACTTTTATTTAATTTGTAGCAATTTATCTATTTTTAAAAGAATCTCATTTTATTCTTGATCTAAATGTATTTATTATATTCTATCTGGTTTTATTGCTTTCACATGTCTTTGTAATGCTTTTTTATACCTATGAAAAGCATTTTGAATTGTCTCTGTTTTTGAAATTGCTATTAGCATAAATAAAGCTTCCTTCTTTTGCCATACAATGTCAAAAAGCAGTGGACGCGTCATTATAATCCCACATTGTCCCCAAGTTTGCAATAACATTTTGTCATGCTCACCTTCACAGGGAACAGGCGAGTAAAGTAGTTCTCCCAGTTGTCTCGAGCAGCAATGACAATCCTCTTCTTCATGCTGTCATTCTGGATGGTGCTTATAGTTGTTCCCACATTGAAATTTGCTGTAGAGGGCAAAGGGTTAAAATGGAGTGTGAGAATACCTTCCAACCACTTGTGAGTTGAACTTGTGACAAAAACATTTGAATCAACAGTGTAACAATATTGAGCTTTATGATGATCCATCAAAAGTCCCACCCAGCAGGTCCTTCATCTTCCTCCTCTCCTCTCTGCTGATCCTCACACAGCTGTCAGAGTAGGTGTCCCTCATGATCTAAAAAAAAATTGCATAAAGACAATGTGAAGAATTTGATGTAGACTGCCTCTGAAAAGCAAGTGATAATGTGAATGGGTGGGTATGGTAAATACAGCAGGATCACTTGGTAAAATGCATTACATTAGGTTCAAGATGATAAATATACTAACCTGTTCACATAATAGATTGAGGATGTAAGGCCGGCTGAACATCTCTCTGGGATAAAACACCTGCACACACATAAGTATTGCTTGGGGTTAGTAATGGGAGCCTTCGAATCATGTGTGTGGAAAGAAATATTGATGTGTCTAATGTACTTCTGTCAGTCTGAACACGGCTGTATTTCTGTAATTTTTTACTGTATTAGGGGGTGGTTGCCAGTATAGATTCATTCATTCATTAGTTTTTTTTTCAATCTTGTCATTTCACTTCCAACACAAAATATAAGCTACAATAAATAAGAACTTAATACACATTCCATGATAAAAAAAAAAAAAAGCAGCAAAAAAAAGCTCAAGAAATGACATTTTCCCCTGTCTCAGTAACTACCATTACGCTTACATTAAGACAAGCACTAAACTGACAAATCGGTGGTTGTGGTTGCACTAGGCCACGCCTGTGGAGATTCAGATAAAATCTTGATGAGCCTTCACAGAGAGCCTGCTATGTGTAGCTGTACATTGGCCCACAGAGAAGCCCACATGCACACCTCCTTGTGTGGATCTGTGTGTCAGGCAAGTTGATTGGTTCAATTCAACTCTTATTGGGAGGCAGGTGTGAAACGTGGAAAACAGGTGTGTGCCTACATGCAGCCTGAAGAAGCATTGTTCCAGATGAAGGCACTCTGTGCAGTTTTTTGAGCTCTTGTAGCACTATAGAGCTTTGTTTAAATTTGGGTCCTAGCTTTGCTTATCACATGCTCACGGACATGTAAAACACATTCCTGTCAATGGTCTCATCTTATTCCATTTAGGGATTTTTTTTTTTAGTGTTTACAAAAACCCTAAAGGGCACCTTTAAGGTTCATTTTCACTCTATCATACCAGCAGGGCATATAAAGCTGCATTTTTTGATTTTTTTGTGTGGCCATTTTGTTGCAGTGGACCTAAACAACAACAACAACAAAAACAAAAGCATGTTATCACTTGTTAGTATGTTGTCTTTTAAACTGTTGTCATTGTGAATATGTTAACAAGCAGCTGCTTATTTACACATCCAACAGACAAATGAGCAAAATTTGCATTAATTTGGTGTTGTTCTAGCCACCTGAAGAATGTAGCGGTGTTTGGGTCTCAACCAACACCTGAAAAAACTGTAATGTGTGTAATGCTCTGTGTGTGTGTGTGTGTGTGTGTGTGTGTGTGTGTGTGTGTGTGTGGCTCACTTCTTTTCGCAGGAAGAGTTTTCCTGGCATTTTGGAGTAAGAGAAGTAAACGCCAGCAGAGAAGCGGTGGAGCTGGGAGCGAATGTTTTCCTCATCTGGCATCACATCTACAGTTAATAAAAAAATAGATGACGAGCACTGACTGACATGATCGCACATGGATAACAATAACACTGGCAGCATTTGTCATCTTATACATTTCTCATAAGAGGACTTCTATGAAACATAAACATAATGTCTGGAGGACAAAGCGCAAATGACACCCACTGAGAGATGGGGCAGCCATAGGCGGGGGCTCTGGGATGTTCTGCAGGATGGGTGCTGGGTGTGGAGGAGGTGGCGGAGAGTTAGGAGGAGAGTCAGGAGGAGAGTCGGGAGGGCTAGGGGGAGTAGGAGGAGAAGGCGGAGCAGATGGAGGAGGCTGGGAGAGCTGGGAGGCAAACAGATCCTCCAGGGGGCGCTGTTTCTGTTTCATGTTGTTGGAGATGGCGCGGGGACCCCTGGTGGGCGGTGGAGAGGGCTCTGGGGAGGGGCTCTTTGGAGGGGGGAGCTCCATCTTAGGTTTGGCTGGTGGAGGAGGAGGAGGAGGAGGAGGCACCCACTGTTTCTGCAAGCAGGAAAACATGGAAAAGCAGAGGATGTAGCACACAGAATAACCCAAGTTTCTCAATATGAGACAAAATACTAAACCTGACAATGACACTTTTCTTTTCTGGAGAAATTCAGATATATTTGATTCTCATATGTAGTTGCAGTCCTGACCTTCTCTTGTGGCACGGGTGTTACTTTTTTGAGTTTGGCCAGAGCTTCCTCTTTGGGATCAGTCTTCTTTACAAAATGATTTAAAGGAGGTCTGTGAAGAGGACAAAAACTGTAAATCACAAACTTTGCAGAAATGATTAGTTCTAGTATATGGGGCCATCATGGGATCAAGTTACTCCTCATTTGGCTGGAGAGACCCAAGGAACCTTTTGGTTCTCTGACTCCTGTGACTCCCGGTAATGTCTGGCCCCATAGTGTAAGAGGAAAACATTTACAATTCATGGTTCATCAATCATTAAGTCAAGCTTTCGAAGTGTAAAAATAAGTGAAATTTTATTTTAATTAATTAATGACGAGTGCCCTGGTTGTCCAAGGAAACAGGATATCATGGTTTCCCAATCATGGTTTCCCAATGTCCCCAATTTAAATCTGTTAAATGAATTGGGATTTCTGACACTGTTATAATAGAAAACACTTTCTTCAATTTCCCTCATTTCCTTGAAGGTAAACATTTGTACTCATTGGTATCTGATGTTCCAACATTTCTGTTAATTGAAAATGTGTTAGTAGACTGCGTTTAGTCTCTGTTAGGTGTGCTCTGAAACCTTGAATTCAGAAAATGTTACATCGTAAACATTATTCAGACATTCAACTTTAATTTTCATCTTTTTGACATTTGAAACCACGGCTAATGTTCAAAACTTACATTCAACATGCAGTCAGCAGGATATTGGATCACACGAAAGTTTGTTCATATTCTGCAAGGAGCGGGTTGACTGACCTGACAGGCTCAAAGGGTTTAGGTTCTGGTTGGGGTCGGCTGTTAAATTTCTTGATGATTTCCCGGATATTAGAGGTGGGTTCAGGCTTAGGCTTCATGAGGGGAGCTGGAATAGGTGCTGCTATTGGGGGGTCTGGTTCTTTGGCAGGTGGGGGGCTGGGAGGCTTCACTGTAGGAGATGAAATACAAGAAATTATATGCCAATATCAATAGATTCCACAAAATATTATGCAGCCCTGTGAACTTGAACTGAACTTTCTTTGTCTTACCCTCAGGCAGAGGTGCCGGTGGAGGGGGTGGTGGACAAGGTGGTGGAGAGCTTTGCTGCCGTCTGGGAGGGCTGGGGGTGGCTGGCCGAGGCTTTCGGGATTTGGATTTACCTGAAGCGCCCAAAGGACAGTAGAGGAGAAAGATACTGAGAAATGAGGAATTCCATTACTTCCATTACTAAATTAGAAAATTATTGTAAATATATCTTCTTCATTAAGCCATTACAACATTAATTTTAAGACATAGAGACAACTGAGTATGGCGCTCTCCTGCATTACTGTTATTAAGTTAGACATAGGGGACATAGAAATTCCCCTATAACATACAATATGCATTCAAACTTATGCAATGGGAGGTTGAACACAAATCACTTTCTCTTTATTCTGTCATGTCCAAGAGATTATGTTAAGTTTGATTTTGTTATGTCTCGTGTTGTCCTGTGATTTCCTGTTTTATTTTGGTAGTCTTACACTCTTCTCGCTTCAGTTAACTTGCCCTTTCCTGTGTGTTCCCGCCGTCTGTTTGCTCCGCCCAGATTGTGTTCACCTGTTCCCCACTTCCTTATGTATTTAAAGTCCCCGTCTCCCTCTGTCCTTTGCCAGATTGTCTCGTCTCGTTGAGCAGTCATTCTATGCATCCCATGTCTTGTTCCAGTCCTTGTCAGGTTAAGTTTTCTTTTGCTACTTTGCTTTGCATTTTTCCTGTTGAAGTTTTTCCTCATTTGAGTGATTTTTTGTTCGTACTTTGCCTCATCGTTTGTTCCAGCGTTTTTCCTCATAAGAGTGATTTTGTGTTGCCAGTTTTCATTAAAGACTTTTATTTTGAACTTTCTGTGTGTGAGTCGTGCGCCTGGGTTCAGACCTTGCACCAGTCTTGTCATATTCACCTTTTTCAGTCTTCTTTAAGTCAAAGATAGAAGGAAGGGATGAATCTGTTGAGTTTGTTTGGATGTGAAAGGCAGTTTGGAATACAGTTTGGTAAAAACAAAAACAAACAAACAAAAAAACAAAACAAAACAAAAAACAAACAAACAGGAAGCTGCATCTATGGTTGATTGTCAGGTCCACTCACCCATCTTCTGGAAGTAATCCTTCTTATCTGAGAAAGACTGTAGATCATCTGGATCTGGTATATCCACCTCACTTTCTGGCTGTGGAGTAAACGGACATTGAGACACAACATGATGCCACAAACGAGGAGGAAACAAACCTAGAGATATCAGTGCTTCACATTTATGGAGTTAAAGGATATGGTTGCAGAATTTTATACTTGTACTATTTTTAATTGTCATCAAATCTCATGCATGGATGCAAATCAGCAATGACTATATTATAATAACAAATGCTGTATGTGTATCCATGTCTTATTCCTATGTACCATACGTTTCACTGATCCATCATTGAACCACATTGTTGCATGGGTGACATGTTCTGTCTTTATTATGAACACACACACACACACACACACACACACACACACACACACACACACACACACTATAGTTTAGTTTGATTCAACTTCACAAACATCATGGCGCTGGAAATTCTCACAGAGCCCCAAATGTACATTCATCTGCAGGTGAAAATAGCAAATAATATTTGCTCCTGTTTGAGTAACATTTGAAACTACAGTGGTCAGTGTAAGAAGATACTGAGCCTTATATATATATTTACTCTATACAGAATTCAGAATTACCTCTGGCTTAGGCTTCCTGTGGCCGGAGGAGTGTTTAGGTGCATGTGTTTTGGACCGGGCAGGTGGGGGTGGGGGTGAGGGGGATCGAGAGGATGCTGAGCTTGAGCTTTCTCTGGACCGACGCCTCGACCGACGTTTTTGATGCCTCTCCTGCTTTCTTTCCTGCTCCTTCTGTCTCTGCTCCTCCTTCCTCTTCTGCTCCTCCTCCTTCTTTTTCTCCTCTTCCCTCTTTTTCTCCTCCTTCTTCTTCTGCTCCTCTTCCCTCCTGTTCTCCTCCTTCTTCTTCTGCTCCTCTTTCTTTTGCTGCTCCTCCTGCTTTCTTTGCTGCTCCTGTGCCTGCTGCTGGGACAGATTCATCGCCTGCATGGTCATCTGTTGGGCCTAAAGAGTTGGAGGGGAGGTAAGAGGAGGAGTTAGGCAAGGTCGGCATGGGTGGAGGGGCAAATAAAGAATTTAAAATGACCATGTTAGAAGAATAGTATGCTAAGTGTGATTATCCTTACCATGAGAAAGGCCTGCTGGTTCATGAGGGCCTGCTGTGTGGCAGCAGCCACCTGCATGGGATCTGCAACAGGTGGGGCAGGCATGGGCATCTGAGGCATCATCATGGCTGTATGGGAATAAATATGGCGGTTTTTCTGGTAGAAACTACCAATGTTTAAATCCATAATAAAGGCATTCTGTATTTAACACACACATACATACATATGTGTGTGTGTGTGTGTGTGTGCGTTAAATACAGAATGTATATGTATGTGTGTGTGTGTGTGTGTGTATACACACACACACACACACATATACTATATAATACATATTATATACTATAATACTTATATACTATATGTATTTTATTTTCACAGACAATAAGGAACATATGACAACATGAGTTAACATTCAACACCCATATTACATACACTATGACACAAATTTGGGGAGTGTGGAGTATAATGCCCACAATATCATCATTATTACTATTTTGCCCAGGATGATTTTTTTGGAGGGAGTAATAAGCTGCTTGCCCTATTGCCATGAAGTACATATACTGTATTCTTTTTCTGTATTTTCCAGTTGATTGAGATTGTCGAGTTTCCTGCCAGAAATGTAGTGAGGTGTTTCTGAATTTGCTTTTCAAATAAACGTATGACCGGGCAATAAGAAATCTGCACATGTAACAATAATGACAAGTAAGAAGACACATCCAGAGAGAGAAGGAAATTGTTCAGGTGGGGTTGGAGGGAGGGGGGTATATCTTAAAGTAGAGATAATTTTTGAAACTGTTTTTTACTACTGTAATGCTGCTGCTTTGATATTGAAAAATCTAATAAAAACATTGTGAAAAAAAAAGAAGACACATCCATCCAGAACATCTTTACATAAGGGCACAGTACATATATGGGCAAGTGAGTCATTAGATTGATTTTCTTTAATATACATGCTGCTAAATAAGCTCTATGTACAAATTTGAGTTGTCTCGCTTTTATTGAAATAACTATATGAAATGTTCATGTAGGGAGGATTACCTGGCACAGTTGGCATAGTTGGCATTGCTGCCATGGTTGGCATCATGGGAGTTGCACCATAGCTGGGCATTGACGGGTTCATTGGTGTTCCTGAGCAGAGGGAACATAGTAACATAAAGATCAGAGAGCTGAAAGATGGTCCCTTTACTACCGCTCACTTGAAGGATTCAAAGCTTGATAAAATGTCCCCAATAGGACACAAAGTTTGATTCTTGGCAATACAAAAGAACCTTCTCACTTACCCATAGGATAGGTTGGCATTGTCATAGGCATACCTGAAAAACACAGTGATCAGAGACTGAAATATTTCATTGTAAATTGAGATCAAAAAAGTTCAAATGTTCTCTCTACAGAAAGAAAAAGTTTTTATAGGTAACATATCCTGTTTATCGGTCATAAACAGGAAGTACTACTATGAAGTCTTATTTAGCAGCTCTTAATGTAATTCTATTTCAAATACTGTTTCTGTAAAATTGTAAAACATCATGGTTAACCATGTAAAATTTAAGCCATTTGAAGACCTGTTCAATACTATATAGAATGTAATCTAATACTTGTTTCATGATCACAGTGACCAAAGCATGAAAGTACAACAGAAAACCAGTAACGACAATATGAGAGAATCATCCACAATCGTTATTACTATTTTTAGACTGTACTTCAGTACAGTATATAACAGCAATCTGTAATGATATATTAAATTACAGTATTTCTCAGTCGCTTTGGTGCATTTCTCTGATCAGAATTAAAATTCTCTTAACTGTTAGTTCAACCTCCACAACATTTAGTCATTTGTGCACATCATAGTAGCAGTTTCTCATTCTTTCCAACAAATTGTAAATCCTTTGGACATGCATCTGTTGCTTTCATACAATTCTCTGCTGTATTATAACATTATCATTTGCTTATGTCATGTCAGTCAAAATGAACTATACTAATGAATGCTGAATAGTCATTCCCTATAAAACTAATAGTCCTCATTTCATTGCTTGAATCATTACATACAAAAATGTTGAACTAGTTGTCAAAATCTGTCAAGCAAATTTGACACATTTCTTTGTCATTTTATTCCTGAGGCGGGTTTCAATCTGGCAAAAGGTAGAAGGTGTGGAAGGGATTGCATTGGACAGAGAGCAACCACAGATGTCCCAGGCCAACGAGGAGGGAATGTTACACTGTGTGCAGCCATCTCAGAAAATGGCATCCTCACTCATCTCCCCCGTCTTGGTCCATACAACACACAACATCTGCTGACTGTTTTAGACACTCTTTACAGGGACATAATCCCTGAGAATGACAGGGGTCTAACTGGAGACCATCTGAACAAATATGTTGTTGTTTGGGGTAATGTGCGTTTTCACCACTCAGATCTGGTCAGACAGTGGTTTGCAGCATGTGCTTGAATGATTTGCAGTACTGTGTATGTTGTATGTTCAGTTCCAATATGTACTGCAGTATTGTTTACAGTTGTGCACAGCTCTACCCAAAGGCTGTTTCTCATGTTTGTTGTAAATACATGTGTATTTTTCTTTTGCACAATGCTTTGAACAAATTAGAATTGAAAAGATCATATGCAGTAAAAATGTGAAACATATGTATTCAGTGTGTTGTTCTCAGTTACCTCACTAAATACAGTAATGTGTAACTTCACTGTAGTTTTCAAATGGCTGTACAAACAGTGTATAGAGCTGTCTTGAGCATTTTCAAGTAGTGTCGCCAAGATCGGACTTTTTGCATTTGAAAACACTTCCAGAGTAAACTGTCATAATGAAAACATGACTAAGCCATTTGACTATCTTGTTCAGAAACAATGGTGTTGGGACTTTTCATTTTGTTGACACTGACACTTTCATTGACATGAATACTTGCTTTTGAGGAATGAACAATCCATTTTGAGCAAGTGAGGCACTTTTGCAGGTTATCAAGTAGGTTTTGCAGTTTGTACTAATTGTTTTGAGAAATACACTAACTGCTGTGCAAATGTGAATAGTGATGTGAGAAATGCACCAAAGCGACTGAGAAAAACTGTAAAACAATGTGACCTGGCATAAAAAAAAAGGCTCAAACAAATTGAAAATTATTCATTTTTGAAGTTCAGTCAGACTTTCAAGTCACTTGAGTCACCAAGTCAGTCACTCAGAGTTTGGTGTATGCCTCACCGACGCCCACAGAGCTTATGCACCAGAAACTTTCAGTTTAGCCCTCCACTAACTTCAATGGGATAAAACTATTTAATTGTGTAGCTCTTTGCAAATGTTATCCATCTAAATGCATCAAATTCTGATCATGAAACAAATCCTTTTGCGTCATGCTGATAAAAATGTAGCCCTTGCTAACAAAACAGTCACACATCTGACATAATAAAATGTGAAAAAATGTATTCTCCTTTTGAAATATCATGCAAGTGGACTGTATTGTGAAGATGAAGCAGGAGATCCTTCTTACCAGCTCCATACATGCCAGTATGCATGGGTCCAATCCCTCCTCCTCCTTTCATCCTGCGGTTCAGCATGGCCACTCTTTCCATGTCCTACACACATACACAAAACGGCACACTCAATTACACATGCGTTACACAGTGAGTGACAGAGCAGCCACAAACAGAAGGAGTGCAGTTATTGGAGCGACAGCAGGATATGCAACCCTGTGACTTCACACAGTCAGTAATAAGATACAGCCAGAGAGACAAAATACATCAGAGACCAATGCGCATGCTCAACACTTTTTAGGAACACTATAAAATTACATTTACATTAATTACAGTTACAGGTGAAATAATCTGAAGATGTAACTGACCGGAAGTTCTTGGTCCAGCACAGAGTCAAACATGTCATCGAAGTAGGCATCCAGCTGTCGACCACGGCCTGCAAACAGGCAAAGAAGAGATTAGAAGAACACAAGGATGTGGTCAGAATTACACATTAGTGGAACCCTTTTGACACTCACTCCACCACCACTGCTACACTGTGTATGTATTCTTTAACACCTTTAACTAAACAAAATAATTACATGTATTTCCGAATATGCACACGCAATAAAATTACACAATACATTTTAAAGCTAGTTTTTGATACAATGGCATAATAGAAAAGCGACTACTATATACTAAATTGTTTGGTGTATCAACTTTATAAGGTAACAATATGTGAACATTTGTTTACAGCTTTTTGCACTACCCCTTCCAAAAAATGAATGCAGGTTTAAAATTTCTTCATGACCACTGTGTGTGTGTGTAAGTATGCACATTTAATTATTTTACTACCTGTACAGCTGCATCAACCTCATTTACATTTCTCACCATTTCACCAATGCTTTTTTTTTATTGATATAGCTAGGTAGCTGGCTGGCTGTATAGCGAAGATGATGTATCAGTTTGTAAACCTGTCTACATGATTTTGCCTCTGGGAGCATGTGTCTGCTTCACCCAGTCAGTAATTGAGCCTTGAGCTGGAACAAGGTGAAGTCATTTGATTACATTTGTACCTGAGTTCAGTCTCAGTCACATGACCTTTAAGGTCAGCCAGTGTGAGCACAGTTACCTGGAATGGAGTGAAAGTAAACCCAGAGTAACTGATAGTCCAGCTGTTAGTGTAACGGTGAAGGGATTTGTGATTTTGGACTGTCTGTGTTATGAGGTGGGGACTTTGCCATCCACCCAATAAAACCTAATCTGCCCACATCAAGAGAAGAGCAGGCCAAGGCCAGAAGAGGACTAACAACCAGACATATATTATCACAAGCAGCCTTGTTGGAGAGTGTCATGTTGCAGGGGTGATACAGTCCTGCTGCTATGGGTGAGGCAAATTAACAAGGCCAGGCTCTCAGGTTGTACATGCATTAGCTGGAAGGCAGGCCATGTGGGCAGTAGCCTCTGTGGAAGTTTATGGGGAAGCCTTCACTATGCCTTAACTTTAGTTTGTACCACAGGCATGACATCTATCACATGAAGATATTTTATGAGTACAAGAATGAAGAATTTTTAGCCAAAAAAAGTATAGTTTCAGGGGTCTGTGTCAAAAAGCTACTATGCTAGTTTTATGGATTTGCTCACGTACACTTCTAAAATCTGCAGATAGTTGTTATATTGATGTCTTTTGTCACTGAATCTTCCCTTAAATATTTATGTGGGGTGCTTGTCTGTAAAATCGTTCAATTGTTTTAAACAGTGAAAATATACGTCAGATACAGCACCCTCAATTCCATGATCGAAAAAGCATTTCATTGATAGTGACCTTCCTGCGGATAATCTCTTCCCCAGGGGTGTCCGTCAAAAGGAGGCAGTCCAGGAGCTTGCATGGGAGGTGCTGGTGGGATGAAGTCATCGAGATCCGTAGTTTGCCCCCTGGAGGAAAAGTGAGACATAGAGCTGGTCAATCAGTCAGCATTTTTTTTTTTAAAATCAATCCTGGATTAGCCCCCAAAACTAGTCTCTATTCCCTACCTGTGTCTCTGGCTGAACAGGTAGTCAGAGTTTGTAGAGGAGGGGGTCCCTGGTGGAGGCATTACTTCAAATTCAGCTCCTGCCAGAAGATCCATGACAAAGTCTGAGCCAGCAAGATCCGACCAGCCTTCATCGGTCAGAAGAGACACCGACCAACCCTGCACTGCCTCCGACACACCTCTATGACACACCAACACACAATGACAACAATCACATATGGCAGGATAAAGCAGGGAATATGTATAGGCAGAAACACTAACAAATGAACAGACATAAACACACTGCATGCTCAGAAGTAAAGAAGTACCTGAAGTGAAGAAGCCATGAGGCCAGCTGCTCTCCTGTGGTCCATGACTCCACTTCAGTTGTAAGCTTTTCATCTGAGAAAAAAATTCAAAACCTCATGATGAGTTTATAAAATCCTGTATTTGCCAATAAAATTGGTTCAGTTTCATTGTAAATTTGTGGCTGTTTTTCTAAAGAATTTCACTTCAGTCAGTGTCACCATTGAATGTGTGTACATCCAGCAGCATGGTTCCCTTCCTCTGGTTGGTGGTCCACTCCAGCCGGGTGGGAGGGTAGATTCGGGCAGTGGGGGCTGGAAGCTGCAGAGATGTCAACAGTTTGTGTTGGCACAGTGAGCGGTACTCCCCTGGACCATGATCAGATACATACCTGTACAGGAAATATTGTAGGCTGAGTCATGTGCAGTTAGAAAGTATAGTACAGTATAGTAACAAAATGGCTAATCACTCCAAAAGCCAGTGGAAAACAATAAACTGAAAGACACTAAATGATTCACAGAGTGGTGTGAAACTGCAGAGTGTGGGGTTATTTTGCATTAAGCAAGCCCTTCCATGTTCAAAAGTCATTCCATTGTTCATATGAAAATATGGATTAGTGTAGTTTTATGGTGCCTATGTAGCTTGTGGCCAAAGTGACAATCATGAGATAAAATGTGGTGTAACACTAACAAAAGCAGAAAAGAAGATAATGTCATTAAACTGATTTAGTAGAGTCAGTTTGACTGAAATATCTAAAGTTTGCTATTAGCTTTCATTTGCCACTATAAGCTACTGGTCATACCAGACCAAGTAGGCTATCGTGGCGAAATCCTGCATGTATTTTAGATTGAACAAAGATGTGCTTTATTACTGAACTGCTGATTTTCATACAGGTAAATGAAAACACAAATCCAATTTTAAATAGCAGAAAAAGGTAACAGAACAAATCACTACAAGCACAACAAAAGACCACAACATAAAAACTGTAAGAAAATAAAATTGTTATAGTTAGGCCAGTTTGGCCGTTGTTTAGTTTCAGTTTTTTGTCCAGATCTAGTTTTTTTTCCTGCCTTCCTGCACATCTGTCTCAGCTCCAGTCTGTCCTGTCTCAGTCCTCTGTTTTGCCTTGTCTAGTTCATGTCTTGTATTTGTCTTGCTGTGTTTTGGCTTAGTTTTATGTCTTGGTTCTGTGTCTTAGTTCTGTCTTAGTCCTCTGCCTTAGTTTCAGTCTCTGTTATAGTTAGATCTCTTTGGTACTGTTCATGTCCTTATTCTTCCAGTCTTGTCATGTTGTAGTCTTGTTTTGTCATGTTGTAGTCTTGTCATGTTTTAGTTCAGAAACTATTCACCTGCCATAGTGTTTCATTTCTGGTCTCTGTATTTGTCCACTGACCCCTCCTCTGCCTCAAACAAACTTACACCCCAAAATATTAGTCCTACCTTTGATTTATGGAATTGATTTTTTGAATCACATTGATATAATTTTTAGTTTAATAGTTATATATTAAAATCGACATTTCTGTAATAGCGGTTTTCTGGATCACCTCAAAATCTGTCCATAATGTTTTGAGTCATGTTGCAAACAAACAGACCAACAAACAAACAAACAAATAGACAAACCAACGCCGGCAATAACATAACCTCCTTGGCGGAGGTAATGAAGTTTAGCTCAGAACTCTAATATGCATGATTTTGGCACCCCAGGTGGTAGTATAACAAAACACACTGTAGCAATGTATTTTCACATTTTTCTGGGACAAAAAAAATAAATAAATCAAAGATGATGTATATAATTACAAAAAGAAAAAAGAAAAATCAACATATTGCAGCTTTCAGTCCTCACAAAATAAACTTAAACACCTTATAGTCATGCGTAGTACAGTAAGACTTCATGTCATTAAGATTTAGGCAAGCCTATAAAGATGGATGGAATCCCCTCCACCAACCTCTGGAAGGCTAACCAAAGCATAGCACCTACTTGAGCAGGGGTTTGTCCAGTGTTGGTGATGGGGTGAAGGCACTGAGGCAGCAGGCCAGCAGCAGCCAGCCCCTCAGACTGTCCTGCTCCGACTGCTGGCCCCATGTGTGGTAAACCAACTGGGCCAGGATCTCGTCCCTCAAGGCCGGCCGGCTCTGACTCTTCTCCACTATGTAGTTACCCAATATCTGCTCCTGCCAGCTGCTGAGGTCTGACTCACCTGTAAAACGCAAGATCTGTGGAAAAAAGGATTGAAAGTAAAAGATGAATCAGAATACAATGAGAATCAAACTAGTCTAGCAGAATATAATCTAATCACTTTTATTTACCAGTTTGTAAATCTCAAGAGCAGTTCTAGCATCTTCAGGCTCCAGAGGGGTGAGGGGTCTCTGGAGGGGGTATCCCTGAGGCTGGCACCATGTATCCTGAGGAGAACACGACATAACGAAACTCAGGTCAAGAAATAAAATCCATCTTCTTTCATCCATTCAGGTGTTAGTCTGTCAGGTGTCTTCGTATGAGTATTGTCAAGAATAATACACTGTTTAAAGTAATTTTAAATCTGGGATTGAGTCCTCGATATCCACGCGATGATCAAGCAGAAAGATATTGGTATTAGATGACAGAGAAGGGAACTGTTATCATGTTTGTCTTGGATATGTCGTTGTTGTGTTTACAGCTTATTGTGCTGCCTGAAGTGTCCAAACCATTAAAGCAGGTTCATCATCATTACTTGTACTGTGTATGCAAAGTTTTTCATCAACTGGCCTCTCTGTTGCAGTGTGTGGGCAACCATCTGATATGTGAGGTGGAGCGGGCTTCACAGCAGGCGCGAGGCATTTCATGAATACAAAACAAGCAACTCATAACTTTGTCAAACTTCTTCACAGCAGTGGTCATGTGTCATTGATGACATGCATCATGGCGTCAGTCAAACAAAGTAAAAGAGATGGAATATTCTGCTTTCCAAGACAAATGGACAATCTTTTTTTTTTTGTTGAGGTAAATGGCAAGCCAATGTCCTTAGTTTGCAGGGATGCAGTCGCAGTGATGAAAAAGGCAAATCTCGAATATCATTACAGCTCAAGACATTTGAAACTGGATGAGTCATAAGGACAAATGCACTTGAAGTAAATGCTCTCCAGTTGGGTTTGAATGTCAACACCAGCTTTCACAAGATCACTTTCTGACAGAGACAGTGTTATGCATGCGAGGTTTGTGAGGAGTGAGTTAATAGCTAAGAAGCTGGAATGATATAAGAAGGAGAATTTTATTAAATTATTAAAACTGCAAAGCTACTAGCAAAAACTTTTTTGTTCCAAAGTCTCAGTTTGTCTCTAAGAACTGTTGCAGAGTATATTTCTGATTCAAGGACACACTAAAGGATACTGGAGGAAACTGGAGGATTTTCTCTCTGGCCTGTGATGAAACAACAGACAGAACAAATATTGCCCAACTAATCATTTTTGTGCATGGGATAACTGCAGTTTGATAACAGGAAGGAATGACTATCTTTGCAAGTCATGTATGAAGCTAAGGTAAGGAGGGGTTTGAGAAAGCTATTATGGCTATTTGAAAAGTTGCACCATCTTGCCCTGCCCAGGAACTGAACTTACTGAACTGAAATTTGCCTGACACCAAATCATTGGACGGCAAAGTAACAATCAGCTCAAAGCTAGGTACAACAGCCTCCCTCTGCTCAAGGTTTGTAAACCGTATGTGCATCCTGAAGATTAGACATGCAGTGAAGTTACGGTTCGACTCACGACTCGCTGACCCAAATCTGAGTAGCATCATCATCACTTCCATCTGACATCAGATGCCTCACCGAAGAGGAGGGGTTCCAGCCATCGCATTAGAGGTTATTGTGATACACAGGACGTTATAAAAACTGAAATGACCCTTGATAGGGTAAAGGTTCCCCACCCATGTTTTACAGTGTAATAAACCAGGCCTGGATAACGAATATGTGCATGTGTGTGCTTCAACCTTGCTCACCTTTAATATGGACTTGGCATAACGAGAGAATGGAAATCTGTCTATATCCAGGGGCAGGCTGAGCTTGTGTTGCGCCTTCACCTGTGGAGGTGCAACCTCTGTGACACCTGAGCCATGCTGCTGCCCTGATGGACAGAGACAGGACAACAATCACAAACTGACAAATCCAACATATGAGCAGATCACAGCATTATCAAATCAATCCTGCAATTGAACATTTGATGAAGCTGACCTGCTGCGCTGCGAAGTCTGGTTGACAGCTCAGCAGGGATCTCCAACATCCCAACATCCTAACAGGACAAACATATGAAGTAAACATTACAGTACAGTTACCACAGGAGACACTAGGTTGGTCCTTCTTTCTGGTGAAATGTCACAACATGCTGTCTGTGATACAGGATTAGATACATCATTAAATTCCCTTACCATTCCTGGAGAGACAGACTTATTCTTTGTCACTGCCTTTAGTTTGTTCTTCTCGTGAAATTCCTGAAATCGACACAAACATACACGACCAGTTAGTTGATCACACCGTTGGTCATATTAGTCCTTGATTTAGCGTCCTTCACCTGACGTGTTTTGCTTCAGTGTGTAACTCCTCGAGTGAGCTATCCTCTCGTTGTCCATGTACAGTACACTCAAGACTTCCTCATCACAGCCCGGAGTGTGTTCAATCAGATCTATTCTTAGAACATATCCTGTTATATACTCCTGCAACACCCACAGTCCTGTTGCCCCACCTCATGCATTAGGCCACGCAGTTCCAAGAGTCCAGAAAGTTTGTTTTATTATCAGTTTTACAGCTTACAGGGAGGAGTCACTCAGGTGTGATTATGGGGATGATCAAAACTATTACATGTGTCTCCATCTTTTACAGTGTTTACAGCATTTGTGCATGTGTGTTCAATAGTGAGTATATGTTCCTGCTGTTACTGGATACCAGACTAATGCCTTAACTGTAAACAACTGTGAAGTATCCAGTTTAGATTAGGCGTTCTTTAGATTATTTAGATTAAACATGGGTGGGCACACATGTACTTGCTCATCTTTTTTTGTGGCCTCAGTTCAATAATCATAGTTATCAAATAACTCAACAGAATGAGTCTCTGCAAACACACAGGCCGCCCAACCCTGCTCTACCTCCACATGAGAGGATTTACAATGTCTGACCTTCACAAAAAAAAAAACAAAAAAAAGTCAAAACTCACCTGGCTCTAATTTATGTGTGGAGGAATTTCTTAATAATTTACTGGGATGTTTCCTTTAAAAGCTATGTAATTTGATAGTATTCATAAAACAGGGAAAACAGAGACATTGGTCTAAGACAGTAAGCATAGGAAATATCATCTGAGTATTGCACTGCTGGCCTGGGGTCAGCAATTAGGTTTAACATTGGGCCAGTTGTTTGAGCACATTAACGGTGTACTGGAAACACAGAACTTTTTTTTTTATATATATACATTTTGTCTGGTTATTTTTTTTTGTTTATTGTAATAATCTATTTCAGGTTTAAACTGTCTGTTTTGGGATTGGGTCTGAGGGAAAATGTTTTGTCAGTATCTTTGAGCAAACATAGTTAAAGCAGGTTATGTAAATACACATTTGACGTGCACCATACCAATACAGATGTAAATGATAGGTTATCTACACATGATAAACGCTGGCGTACCTCATTTATGGTTCATTGAAAGTAGTGTTGTTAACACAAGCCTGTTTTTAGCAAACAGGTTTAAGTTTAAATTTATTAGAGTTCCTTCTCCTTTCATGCACTGGTCAAATAGCCTAGCACTGAATTAGACATGGTATCTAAGGTATGCATACTTCAGAGCTAATATTTGATCATTTGAGGCCAATATTTATTGAGATTTAAATTAGTCTTGTATTTAAATTATTATCTACAGTACAGTTAGTTACAGATCATGTAAACGTTTGATTGTAAACTATGAAAGAAAAACTTAATCGTGTGTCAGGAGTCCAAATATTTTTATTGGGTTAGGGTTAGATTACATTCAAGGTCTCTGGAGGAATAATCCTGATGAACTTAATGATGTTATGTCTAGTGCCACCAGCAACATTAAAGCTTTGACTTATCTACGGGAATACCTTGGTATCTATTGAAATGGATTTGCATAAAAACAATAATCAGTGTCTCGTGACAAATTGTCTCAGCCAGCAGCAGATATATTTTTTGCTATAGAGTGAACCAGGCAGTGGTGGAATGTAACTACATAAAGTACATTTACTCAAATACTGTACAATTTTGAGGTATGAGTACTTTGAGTATTACCATTGTGTACTACAATAGAATGTATCATAACATGAATCCCATGGGGGTTCTTTTCTACATACTGAGTACTTTTACTTTAAAAATTTCACTACTATTTGCTATTTTTACCGTAGTACAATTATGAATGCAGGACTGTTACTTGAAGTGAAGTGTTTCTATATTGTGTTATTAATCATTTTACTTAAGTCAAGGACATGAGAACTTATTCTACTGGCATATCAGAAAGAATTATCACAACAACTATAAAATAGATTTTGATTCATGGTTCCCAGAGGATGAAAACCTTGACTTTTTTGATTCACTGACTTTTCATCTGATAGGAACTGTCTAAAGAACTCCAAAAATCTTTAAAGGATACTCAGAGATCCATTTAAACCCCAGGAAATATTAATATACCATTCCTCTTAATATGTAAACTCTGATTGTTCATTATGCAAGCACATACAAAAACAGAAACAAATCTGACATTGTTGTGTGTTCAGTTTGACCTGTTGTTGACTGACTCAAAGACTCTCTTGGTAACACTGGAAAATGAAGTAGAACCAATAAACTGTATCAAGAGTACCAACAGAACTAATTCTTGTTTGTGTGAGTTTGAATCAGTTCCAAAACAAATACGATATGTAATTAATCAAACTGCATCATTTACATTGTATCAGAGGTAGAGGACACTGACTGACATATATCACTTTTGGTCCCAAATCTATCTGTCAAACTCCAGTTTTAGTTTTTTACACTTAATATTGAAGTACAGCTTAGATGAGTCCAACTGGGCTCGGACAGCTGACATGGGTGGCCTGTGAGCAGGAGTCACACGGCTCCTCTGTTCATAGTTCAAGTGTCATAAAACAATAATACCAAATAGACTGACAGTAATACAACTGAAGCAACAGCATGGACAAAACAAAAAAAAATTGTCAGTTCAGTTTACAGAGGCAAGGCAAGAAAAGAGATGAAATGCAGGACCGCCAGCTGAAGATGTGCCTCTAAACTGTTTTGAAACATGATACAAACAATTACAATCCCTATTTTCCATTATATTCATGCTGGAAACCAATTCTCAAGTTAAATAAATGGCTGAAGAAATTACACCTCATGTGATGCAGGAAGAGCAGCAGCCTACCTGTTAGAGCCACAGAGCTGGAAGTCAGAGAGGCAGGTTTCAGAAGGCGGAAAGAGAGATGCAAGGCAGCTTCAAATTTCACTGAGAGGGGTTGAAGTCCAAGACTGGAGTGTGGCTGAGGTAGAAGCAGGGTGTGGGTGTGTGCGTGTGTGTGTGTGCGCCCGAGGGACATGATTAATGCAAGATAAGAAAGCTAGTTAGAGGAAAGAGATGAGATTTTATAAAGGAGCTGTAATATCGTCAACCAAGAAATATGTACAAGAACAAACACACCAGATAAATTCTATAATGGCACAGCACTCATCACACACATCACCCACATGTCAACTGATGAACAGAAATGAAAAAGATCATTAAACAAAGACCACATTCACACAGTTTACAACAAACAGATCACCAAACCCAACATGATCAAGGCAAATTGAATTTAATTTGGCAATATTTATAGACAATATTTCAATTCACCAGCAAGATTTCTTTTTAGAAACAGTGTCCTGTTGTGTTTGATTGACAGAACACACTGTTCTTTGGAACTAGTGGAATTTCTGTGGATTACCAGAGTAATAGACTGTTTCTGGAAATATACAGTGCTATTCAGTCATTGTTAGGGTTAGGGTTATTAGGTCCAGAACCTAATAACAGTCGTTATTAGGTTCTGGACACTTTTTATGGCTAATATGTTTTTGCAAACAGTTGTCTATTTGCACATCTAGCAAGCCAATATTACTGTGCTTGTGTCCATCTGATAAGTAAGTACTAAGTCTACTGTTGAGCACTACAAAAAACCTACAAAAACTAAAAACTGCCAGTAGATGGACATTGTATTCACAGCTACACCAATACAGGCAGCATGAAAGCTAAAGTCATTTGAGAGCAAATGAAAACAGAAAACATACTAAAACTAATACTTTGACCCCGAATGGACATATTTTTCTGATTACAGTTCATATGCTGTTGCGTTAAGCTGCTAGTATTACATCAGACACTGGGAGCAAAGTTTTATAGCACAATAAAGTCAAGTATGCAAATATGAGGTTGCCAAGAAACCCAGCCAAGGACTCTGCAGTGAAGATCTCAAAATTAAATTCAACTAAGCTTTATTGGTGGGAATGTGCAAGTTATATTATTCCCAAAGCTAAATTACATAGTAAAATAAGAAATACACTATAAAGATAGACACTTAAAAACCTTTACTATAAGTTGTTTCTGTAACAACTAGTCACCCCAGGAAGGAAGACTAAATCACATGACTCAGGAGACTGTTCAGGTTTTTCAAAAATCAAGATCTTCAATTAGCATAGGTTTGGTACAAATGTAGCAGAAGAACAGCTAAAATTTAAAGTTTAACTTCCCTGCCATCTTTAAATGAATCATAGTCAGCCCCGCCCTTTGCCAGATGGGTTAGAAGTCTGCCTGGCTTGCTGGCTGATTCCTGAAGTCTGTGCTTGATATGAAAGATAGTCGTTTTTGTTTTTTGTGTGAGATGATAATCAAAAATAGAATTGGCTGCATCCAAATCTGGTGTTTGAGCTCTAGTTGTTGTCTCAGTGTTTCCTTTTTTTTAGCTGCAGTGTATGACATAATCACGCCTTTTATATAGGTCTTTTGCAGCCTCCCATAGTGTTGATGCTAAAACAGGGGGGTATCATCGTTGGAAAAAAATGACAACCAAACTGGGGCCAAAACCAAACCCCAAAGAGAAAACAAAACCAGATTCAACAAGAAATTCTAACAAAAAGGAGACAATGGGATCACGCCCACTATAGTCAATGACAGAAGTGTGCTCAACCCGATTCCACTTTGGTTGAGTTGTACATGGCACTTTTAAATTACATAAACAAAACTAAGAAAAGAGCGTAACCATGTCTGACTCACTAAGCTCCAGAATAGAAAAATCATAACCATCAAGTTACTGATCCTTAACATTAACTAGAACAGACATTGAAGAGACTCAACTCAGGCTATAACAGAAACCTATAATGGCAAAAATTGGAGCACAATATGTCCATAGTAAATGATGATACAACAGACTAAACCAGCTTTGGTTAATTCACAAGCTGGTCAGTTCACTGGTGTTAGAAAGATGTGGGATGTGGGGCTCATGAGGACAAGCACTCTTCGGTCCAAATTAGACTTGATGGTCACCTTCTATACCTTCCTTCAGATTCAGAATATTTATATTGTCTTGGTGGCTTTTTCTGCACGTCATCTAGCTGCTCAGCCATGGTTCAAAAGTGGCAACATGATCCTCCACTGTGAAGACCCACACTCCTGCTTCAGACATTGAACCTTCCAGGCTGCTGGTGATTTTGTCCAGGCATCGGTGAATTTGATGTGCAATCGATAGACATGAATCCAATCAGACTACAGGACATTGTGGTCACTGAGGAATTCAACTATACAGGATCTCTCTCTCGATCTCTCTCGATCTCTCTCTCGATCGATCTATCTCTCGATCTCTAGATCGATCTCTCTCGATCTATCTCTCGATCTCTCTCGATCTATCTCTCGATCTCTCGATCTCTCTCGATCTCTCTCTCGATCTCTCGATCTCTCTCGATCTCTCTCGATCTATCTCGATCTATCTCGATCTCTCTCTCGATCTCTCTCTCGATCTCTCTCGATCTATCTCTCTCGATCTCTCGATCGATCTCGATCTATCTCGATCTATCTCTCTCGATCTCTCGATCGATCTCGATCGATCTCGATCTCTCTCGATCTCTCTCGATCTCTCGATCGATCTCGATCTATCTCGATCTCTCGATCTATCTCGATCTATCTCGATCTCTCTCGATCTATCTCGATCTCTCGATCTATCTCGATCTATCTCGATCTCTCTCGATCTATCTCGATCTCTCTCGATCTATCTCGATCTCTCTCGATCTCTCTCGATCTCTCTCGATCTCTCGATCGATCTCGATCTATCTCGATCTCTCTCGATCTCTCTCGATCTCTCGATCGATCTCTCGATCGATCTCGATCGATCTCGATCGATCTCGATCTATCTCGATCTATCTCGATCTATCTCGATCTCTCGATCTATCTCGATCTATCTCGATCTCTCGATCTATCTCGATCTCTCGATCTATCTCTCTCGATCTCTCGATCGATCTCGATCTCTCGATCGATCTCGATCTATCTCGATCTATCTCGATCTCTCGATCGATCTCGATCGATCTCGATCTCTCGATCGATCTCGATCTATCTCGATCTATCTCGATCTATCTCGATCTCTCGATCTATCTCGATCTCTCGATCGATCTCTCTCGATCGATCTCTCTCGATCGATCTCTCGATCTCTCGATCTCTCTCTCTCTCTCTCGATCTCTCTCGATCTCTCGATCTCTCTCTCTCTCTCTCGATCTCTCTCGATCGATCTCGATCGATCTCTCTCGATCTCTCGATCGATCTCGATCGATCTCTCTCGATCTCTCGATCGATCTCGATCGATCTCTCTCGATCTCTCGATCTATCTCTCGATCTCTCTCGATCTCTCGATCTATCTCTCGATCTCTCGATCGATCTCGATCGATCTCTCTCGATCTCTCGATCTATCTCTCGATCTATCTCTCGATCTATCTCTCGATCTCTCTCGATCTATCTCTCGATCTCTCTCGATCTATCTCGATCTCTCTCGATCTCTCTCGATCTATCTCGATCTCTCTCGATCTATCTCGATCTCTCTCGATCTCTCTCGATCTCTCTCGATCTATCGATCGATCTCTCTCGATCTATCGATCGATCTCTCTCGATCTCTCTCGATCTATCGATCGATCTCTCTCTCGATCTCTCTCTCTCGATCGATCTCTCTCTCTCTCTCTCTCGATCAATCTCTCTCTCTCTCTCTCGATCAATCTCTCTCGATCTCTCTCTTTCTCTCTCTCGATCAATCTCTCTCTCTCTCTCTCTCTCTCTCTCTCGATCTCTCTCTCTCTCTCTCTCTCGATCGATCTCTCTCGATCGATCTCTCTCGATCTCTCCTCTCTCTCTCGATCTCTCTCTCTCTCTCGCTCTCTCTCTCTCTCTCTCTCTCTCTCTCTCTCACCTTACTCCAATGGCGTCGCTTGATAGTGATCCTGGTTATCATCATCACTGCCCAGAACTGGGTGAAGGACAGCCTTAGGCGCTTGTAATACTTCCTAGTAGAAGAGAGGGGGCAGCAACACACAAACAGACAGTGTTATACCTCAGCATATCACTCTCCGATATTATTTTAGCTTTCTGCTTCACTTTTAGGTTTTACTCTATTCTTCTCTAATTAACCCTTCACTACAGACACACCCTTCCTGTGTGTTAAAGAACTGATTTGACTTTACGATACATCTGTTGGTATATAAAGCCCTAAAAATTATTACATTGCAGCAAGGTGAAAAGTTACACACTTTAGGAACTTACTCTAAGTTCACAGCTATTCATTCATATTTTGCACTGAACTGTAGTTTTTTTCTCTTAACTTTGCCTTTGTGCACTTTTATCTTTTCTCCCCTCTTCCCTTCTTTCTCTTTTCTATCTTCTCTTCCAGTCTTTTTTTCCTTGTTTAATATCTTCTCTCATTCTGTCTATCATTGTTTCCATTTTCTTTCTCTTCTTATTTCCCTCCCTCCTTTTTCCTCTTCTCCTTTTTAAAAGTATTTTGTTTCAGTTACCTTTGGTTCTTTCTTCCTAGTAACAATAGTACTTTTCCTTTGGAAATGTGAATGAATTTTATTGCTCATATCATTTTGTTTGACTTGTGAAACAGTATGTCCTTTATTTTATTATGTCATTTTGTCATTAAAGAGGTGAAGACTGTCAAAAAAATAAATGTTGAATGCATTACAGAAAAATCACACCAGTGATTCATGCTCCCTCTGAAGCAACGGTCTTGAACTATCACTACATTACATCTCCATATGTGTCTTTATAGCATACTCTGATAGTTCCTTTCTGTACCTGGCCTGATGTCCTCGGATGTGACTCTGGATGACAATGGCTTTCTGTTTGAAGAACTTGAAGTTCCTCCTGCAGAGGAAGCCTCTAATGTTTCTCTGGATGGTGATGGCAGCCCAGGTCTGGGTGCTGGTCCATTTGTCCTCCAGCTGTTGGTACAGGCGCTCCTTGAGGAACACCTAACACAGATTCACACATATATCTAAACACGACGGCATGCACAGTCAAAATGTCTAATCAGAGTCATGAATGGAGGGATAGTCACCTTGGTGAGTCCGAGCTGGTACTGTCCCTGCTCTGCACCAACCATGTCCAGCAGAGCTACTGTCTGCTCTCTGTCTGACTCCTCACTCAAGCGCTGGGTCAGGAGCACCCCATATCTGTGAAACAGAAACATATGTGTAATGGGGGGTATGGATAAGGTGGATTGAATGAACCAGATGCTATTGTAACTTTTTGGAGAATGATCGGGTGGAGCACACTTTAAAATTGCCAAGGAGGACAAGGAGATGGTGGTTAAAAATAAAATAATTTAATATAAAATGTGACTAAAAACAGTTAAAAATGCCCACAAATAAAATAGTAATTATACTAAAAGTCCATTTAATTTATCTAAAATAAGTGGGCTAAAAACATGCAATACAAAAGTTAAAATGTTCGGCGAGGACTAAAACAGCACCGTCCTTGGGCGGGGGGCTAAAGTGCAGTCGGGGGTGCAGGCAGCGGGTCCTTCCGATCCAGGTCGGTGGGTCCCTCGCTCTCACGCACCAGGTCGCACTCGTGTGTTCGGCTCTGTAACACTTCTCCACTCGTCTCCTCCGGCACGCTGGAACCCTACGCGGACACAACAACAGGCGGCAGTATTCGTTCTTGTATAACCAACCAATGTAATTAGCTTAGCTTGTGCCCGGCAAGTGCTACTACTTCCTTTTCTGGTACTTACACGGCAGGCAGGGATTTCACCCTGCCTCTGCGTGTTGATCGCGTCGTAACACTTGCGGCCCCAGCGTGCTCGTGGTCCCCGGTGCGTGCGCCTTTCCTCTGCTTTATCCCCCGTGGTGCAGCTCCGTCCTCGGCGTCTCGGTCTCGATCTCGCTCTTGCTCCGCTGCTCGCTCGCTTCCTCGCGCTTCTCTCCCGGCGTCTCGTTTGTGGCTCTATTGTACTTTACTTAATTTTCCACCACAACACAGGTGAGGCTGATTATTCTGCCTCAGTGATTGGGGGGAGAAAGTCATATGATTGCAGGTCGTCATGGCAACGGCAGGTGGGTGGCAACAAGTCATCAAACATGCAAATGCACAGCAAACAAAATCACAGCAAATAAAATCACAGCAATGCATAAAAATATATAAATACAAAGATAAAACACCACACTCCCTTGTGCCGGATCACATCTGCTTCCTGGGAAATGGTTTCCCCAGTATTCCTAAAATGGGCATATGCTATGAAATGGAGAGTGCAAATGTATTAATGTAAGTACCAAAGACTTAAGGGATGGTGGGGCAGGCAGGGGTTCGAAACCAATGCATCCAAAATGCAGAGAGAGAGGAACAAACAATGAGTTCAGAGGGCAGTCCTCTGGTGCTGGGTTATTGACATCGGCCTGTCTGACCCTCTCCACAATATCTCACATGACAACCCCCACCAGACAGGACAAGGGCAAAATGTTTGTGGGATAGCTATTGGAGGAGACAAAGCCAAAATGGTTCAGCTCTCTTAGACCCAGGACGATAAGACAGAGTGAAGTTAAATCTTGTCAAGAACAATGCCCACCTTGCTTGTCTGGCATTGAGTCTTAAAGCTGTTCAAACTCTCGAGGTTCTTGTGGTCCATTCACACCACTTCAACCAGCAACAGCTTTCTGTTACCCACATCATAGTTCCTCTTTGCTGGAGTAAGTTTCCAGGACAGGAAGGTGCAGGGATGCAGTTTGTTATCCAGCTGTGAACGTTGTGAGAGGACCAAGGTGTCCACTTCCACCACAGACTGCAGTTGAGGATGTGGGAGAGAGAGGACCGACTCCAACACAAAGCTGGCTCTCAACTTCTGAAAAACTTGGTCGGCCAGAGATGACCACTTAAACGTGATTTGTGGAGAGGCTAAGACATGCAAAGGGCCAGCAACAGTGCTGAAGTTCCTAATGAACTGAGCAAACCCAACAAAATGTTGCAGCTGCTTTCTGTTGCTGGGAAAGGCCATTTGGACTTCTGAATAAGAATCATTTCTATTTGAATTACGTAATTCAAATTTGTCTTATTTATTTTGAACCATTGAGTTGCAAAACTGAATCTGAATAGTATAATTTGAAATCGAATTTATTAATTTGGAACTGAAATCCAATAAACTTGAAACTGTATATAAGATTATAAAAATCTATCAACTCTATATATTTTCACATTCAGTTCTCACTATTTAAATTCAGTTCTCAAAATTCAATTACAATTCACTGTGACAGACAGCTGGGTAGTTGAGGAAGAGCAATCGAGCGCAGATACATAGCAGAGCTAACCCAGGTGACAGATTGCCACATGTGCTGTGGTAAGGCTTTTTTGTATTTTATGTATATAATGGTGGATTTTATCAGTTAATATGTTTTATGTGTGTTGCTTACCCTCTGTCTGATACATCCTGTTCCCTGGCTATATACATATATTTAACTTGTTTTCTTTTATTTATTATAGACAGACTGCCACTGCTGTTTTGTTTGCATTTGTTTTATTTCACTTTGGTTGTTTGCTCTGCCTCCCTCAAGATTTTTTAATGATTATTGCAGCAGCTCTGTATGTTTTTAACCTGGTTTTTGTCTCTGTTCCTTTGGGCATGAGTGCTGCAGGACTGATCTCGTAGCTGTCCAGACGGTGGAGGGATTGGTGTTCAGAGTTCCTCATCTCAGCTTCACACTCCCCTTACATGTGTGTGTAGTGATAATTTTGCACATCCTTCACATTTTATAATTTTCCCTTAGAGGTTGGTTATTTTGCTGGTTGGGTATATGTCGGGCACAGAGTGTGGTGAGTATTATGTCCCCATTCAACTTTCCCCTCCCCGCCTACAGCTACACCCAACTGTCCTGTAGTGCTCCTGCTTGTCTTGAAATTGGTTTTAACTAAATTAAAGTTTGGTTTATTTTTAATTGTGCTGCACACTGTAATAAAATTTGTGCTCTTGAGGGAAGCCCTTTGTCTCTGACCATTATTTGACCATCACCGTATCACTTTGAGAGATGATGGCTTAAGTGAGCCTCTGGTCACACTGGCGAGAATCAAAAGTCCCAAAAAACAGGCAAGGTCCAGGAAACCAAAGCAATAATCCAAAGAATACCAGGACTAAACACTAGGAAAGATCTGGAACACTTGGCATGAAAACGAACTGGCACTGAGTGAGGGGGACACACACTAAATACGCTAGAGAGGGGAGGATAATGAGGGACAGTTGAAACTAGTCAGGGAATGACAAACACACACTGGGTGGAAGTATAGTTATCAGAGTTATTTTGAAGGTCTTTCAAAAAAAAAAAACAACAACCCAGAAACAATGACTGAATGACATGAAACAAAGAAAAACATGACCTTAGGAGCAGGGCAGGCAGGGATGCTATGTGTGTTTGCAGCACCTTTCAGTGAAGTAGGAGTACTGTATCCGTATGGGGAAACCCTCTTTCCTGATGTAGATGGTCTCCAGTATCCCAGCATGCCGCAGCTGGACCGACACATAGTCTTCATCAAAGATCCCAGGAAGCTAACAGAGGACATGCGAGATACAGCACAAGGTCATACATTAATGGTCGGTGTTAAGATACCAGTTAGCATCAGTGTAAAGTAGCTAATATTACCTTGATGTAGTTTGGCTTCAGACAACGAATAAAAGTGGTTTTGCATCTAACAGTTAAACAACAAAAATATTGACACAAGTTATTCATCAGGAAACATGAATTATCTTTGACTTACATTACATGCATGGAAACTAAGGCTGAGCAGCATTTGAAAGTTGTTTCATAGAAGTGAAATGAAATATCTAAAGGAGCACCAACTAGAGACACTGAAGATGTCTGAAGATTCTCAGTTAGTATAGGTCACAGTTATCCAAGGAGAGGTGAATCTAGGGCAACTGAAATTGTTGTAGCCCAGTTCTCTCTGCTGAATGAAACTATCCTCGGCTGGACTACTGCAATTCTCTATTATCAGGGTGCCCCAGTAAGTCGTTAAAGACTCTCCAGTTGATCCAGAATGCTGCTGAACATGTACTGACAAGAACAAGGAAAAGAGATCATATCTCACCCATTTTGACTTCTTTGCACTGGCTCCCTGTCAAATCAAGAATTGAATTTAAAATCCTTCTACTAACCTATAAAGCTCTTAATGGTCAGGCACCATCTTATCTTCAAGAGCTCATTGTACCCTATCTTCTCAATAGAGTACTATGCTCCCAGAATGCAGGATTTCTATTGGTTCCTAAAGTCTGCAAAAGTAGATTTGGAGCCAGAACCTTCAGTTATCAAGCTCCTCTCCTGTGGAATCAGATCACAGTCTGGGTTCAGGAGGCAGACACCCTTTGCACATTTAAGAGTAGGCTCAACACAGTTCCTCTTTGACAAAGCATGTTAGGGTTAGGGTTGGTCCAGGTGAGTCCTGAGCCTTAGTTATGCTGCTATATGCCTAGACTGCTGGGGGACTTCCCATGATGCACTACTCTCCTTCTCTCTCTCCTCCACCTGCATACATTCATAACCCATCAATGCATCGTACTAATGCAACTTCTTCCCTCTCTCCTAGTTTTGTGCTCTTCTCTCCTGTTGCTTTCTGCAGGTTCTTGTTCCACTGGATCTGCAGAGTCTGGACCCATGTTTACAAGCCTCTGACTGACAATGTGTCTCTGTTCAATACTGTTATTATCACTGTCGACCCACACCATGTCTCTCTCTTTCTCTCTCTCTCTTCCTTTCTCAGTCTCTCTCTCAGTCTCATTCTCAACCCAACCGGTCGCGGCAGATGGTTGTCCATCACTGAGCCTGGCTCTATCCCAGGTTTCTGCCTGTTAAAAGGAAGTTTTTCTTCGCCTCTGTTGCATCAAGTGCTTGTTCATGATGGGAACTGCTTGAAATTGTATATACTTGATAACATTTGGCCTCTTATCCTTCTTCAGTTCAAACTGACTGTTATACACGTCTGCATCACCCACTGCATTGGGCTGCATGTCAAGGAAACCAAGCAACCACTAAACAAAAGCATGGCCCAACACAGGACATATATTTTGGATAGGGAGGACAGATGATTTGTAAGAGGTGTGAAGGAGGTGACAGGGGACTCCAATGACTCTAAAGAATGTCACAACAGTTATGAGCTCCAAAAGAACTAGGTCGGATCATAGACTGTATAAAATATGGACGTAGTGTCCGTGACGTCACCCATAGGTTTCTGAAGAGCAAAAATGAAGCAAATCGTAGTGCGTAGCCATCTTGGTAGCCTACCTCCGGTTACTCCAAATATGGACAAAGAGGTGGAGCGAGGGTGGAGCTGAGGCGGGTCCTATGGGCCGGCTGAATGAACGCTATTGGCTGAAAAAAGATGGTTTATTCGAAATAATCAAACTAGCTATGGCTAACCAGCTAGGTTAAATGCTAAATATCGTTGCTAGCCGGGTAACCCCACGACGATCTCTTTCCCAAACTCAGTGACTAGAATTAGCCGGGGTGACGCCCTTTAGATCGTCAATGGCTAGTTGTCAATCAAAGTGGCGCCACTTAGATTGACAGCTATGAATTGTGCATAATGATGTATGCTGTATATTTTAAACGCCTTATAAAAAAATTCGCCCCCCTCCAGAGTTGTCATGGAGTAGAAAAACAGCTTATGAGACTAGAGCCATGTTTTGAACCAGGTTGTAAATATGTTTTTTCCTGCCGTAAAATCAGACATTTTAACATGGGGCTCAAATGTAATTGACTCCCTTCTGCGGCCTGCTCTAGCGGTTATTCGAGGAACTGCAGCTTTTTTGCACTTCCGCATTGGCTTCATTTTTCAGTGCCGGCGGTTGCCGCTTGGGTCGGATCAATGATCCCACACAGGTTAAAACTTGGGATGCCCTGCCAGTCATTTCCTTGAATGAGTGGTGAAACATTTTCAAGCACAAGCAAGTCCAGCTGCCCTAAATTTAACCTTCCTTGGACATCTGAAGTATTAACCAACACAAGTATATGTGTATAACATCCTGATTTGAGACATTTAGTCCTACATGATGTGTCTCAATCTGTGACATCTGTTGTTGAGTTTCTTTCACTGATTATTCATACCAGAGGAAAACATTATGAAATTGGACCAGCTATCATTTTTCTCATATTTCTTTCCATGACATTTACTAAACCCACAGTCTCCACAAACCACAGCTGTATGATTTTAGACACATGCAGTAAAACTGTATCCCTTCAAGTGACACTCTGTTGGCTTTCATGCTAAACCCGGAACTTTGCTCACGACAGCTCAGGATCAGTATCCGGTACCTCTCCAGGCGGGTGGTGAGTTCGGTCAGGGACTGAAGGAAGTGTGAAGCAGCAGTCGAGGGCTGCTGCCGGAGGCCCTTCCCTCTCCAGCCCAGCTCTCTCTGCTGAATGAAACTATCCTGAACCTTCCGGAACAGCTCTGAAACCATCTGACAAACAGGGGCATGTGAAGAAAACATGCAAATTCACAGGTGAAATTTCAATATTAGCTTTTTCACTTGCAGCATGGTACAAAGACGAACTGCACAGAGCGAAGGAAACACACTCTAATACAATAAAAGTAATAATTTCTTACTTTTACTCACATTTTAATCTTATATTTTTAGTTTTAGTGTGGATTGGTGTCCCATTTTTTTACTGCTATCTTTCTACTGTCTTTTGTGTCTAATTTATTTGTCTGTGACCTGTAAAGCACTTTGAACTGCACTAAATATAAAGTTTGTTTGAGTGACTGATACACAAATTTGTGTAATCTGATTTCATAATGTGAACACAATGTCTTGTTAGAGTAAAATTAGGCTTCTCTTTGGTTGCTATGGATAATTTGCATTAGTTCACCTTTAAACGACTCCTGGCAAAAAGCTCCACCACTTCTGTCCTGAACTGGTCGTGGTTCTTATTCAGGAAATTGTGAACCTGAAAAAATAGTATGACAGTATTGAATAGTATAAATACAAATATTCATGCTGTCCTTGCTGCTGTTTGACAGACCTGCTGTACACTTAGTGTGTGCCCAATACCTGATAAGTGACGGCTCCAGCATAGTGATAAACAGTGAAGACTGGCATTGGGTTTTTGGGTTTGGCATAGTAAGGGCTGTTCCCATGGTGGTAGTGGCACTTCTGGAGAAAGGTATGGTCCGTGGCCTAATAAACAAAAAAACACAGAGGAAAACAAAAGAACAGATTTACTTTTCAATATCTTACACTCTTCACACAAGGTCAAATGTGTAGCAAATTGGAAACATTTGTCATAACTCTCAATGTATGTGAAGGCCCTGGTTATCTTTTTAAAAAAAATATATATATATATATTTATATGTTCGGGTGTATTTTAGAGTGTGTGTGAGAGTATGTGTGTGTGTACCTGGGGGAGGCAGGTCTGGTCATCCAGTATGCGGAGTATGCCATGTGGTCTTGAGGAGATCAGCTCCAGACAGGAGTGGTAATTCTTGAGAGGCATGGGATACCATTGGATCTGCTCTGTACTGTACTCCTCCTGCAGGACAAACATACACACAGTATCATAGCAGACTACACTCAGTTTAAGCGTGTGAAGGTGGTGTTTGACTGATAGAATTTAAGTTCATGCTTCTATTGGCCACATTTCTTATTGGAACACAGACACAAAAACCATTGGCTTCAGAACATCCTAACATATTCACAAATACAATAACTGACATTAAAGAAACCCTGATTTTGTTGGGACAAGTGTGGCAAATTACCAAAATGTGGGAATATGGGCACGTAATTGCAAGAACAAAACTTTGCCTGTAGAAGGTGCACAATTTTACATGGTTTTATATGTGCAGGTCTAAACTCTAAACTAAACTCCTGCAGATGGCATCTTGCTTTCCTAAAGGAGCAGGTTGTGACTACCACACATGTAGTCAATCAGTGCTGCATACTCCAGTGTAAATGGGAAGCTATGAAGCTGGAGTTAATGAGGTTTAGTCAACTGCCATAAAATATCTGTTTGTTTGTTTTTTTCATTTCTTTTTCGGTGTGATTGTGATTATTTACGATTAAATACAACTCTGAAAGTTGTACCAAGTCATATAATAGTAACTAATTGCCTCAGTAATTGTAGATAATCCATTTATTAATGCTTTACAACTTTACAATAAGCTAAATTACGACAATATATGCCATTTGAAAAAACTCTTTGGCTGTTACGTCAATAAAAGTCAAGTCATTAATAAAATGAAGTAAGAAATAAGGTTACATACTTTAAGTGGAAATTATTGTTTCATTTTCTAATAAGTCACCAAATTGACAGTTATAAATATTAATAAATCAGTAATAAAGGGTCACAGGTTGGTCATGTTCTCACACAACCTCATTTAGATGATCTATTTTCTCTTACATATTTTTTAACTTTAGAGAGGGTAGGGCTAGTTTTTGTCCCTGCCATGATTCTTTGTGCTTATCGATGCTACTCATATCCGGGCTCCAGCTTCATACTTACTCAAATGCAGACATAATCTTGGCATCAGTCTTCTAATGTCACTCACAGAAGAAAGGACGTAAGTATATTTCCCAAAGTCCCAAATTAATAATGCGTTCTTATGCTAATTCAGCAATTCTGCAGATGTAAATATTAATGAACTGCAAAGCTTTTCAGGAACTGTCTTCCTAGCTCACAGACTAGCTGAAAAGACAGAGAAAGTGTCAGGAGCAGGATGCAGCCAGAGGGATTTTTACACAACCTGGCAACTGCAGACTTGTTCTTATTGATGACTTATAACTGATCTATAGGGCATTACTACACGAATTATAAACTCTTGATGAAGCAATTGGCCATAGCTGAGAGGCTATCTATAAAGAGTGACCCTGAAGGTGATACACTGAGTGTCAGTTGATATTCATGGATCTAGTAAACAACCACTGACCTGTTCCTGGGAGATCACTGCTTTGTTGATGAAGTGCTGCAGCTGCTCATTGGCAACGTTGATACACAGCTGTTCAAAGCTGTTCACTCCCAGGTCCTGGAGAAAAACACAGAGGAGCTGTGATGTCACATCCAACATCACAAGCCCATTTTTTAATTTTCATTTTTTAGCTTTCAGATCTTAGTTGAGGCAGAATACCAACCTCAAACCCGTAGATGTCCACTATGCCCACAGTGCTGTCCATCTCTGTGGGACTCAGCCAGTCATTGATCTGCTCCAGCAACCAGTCAAACAGCACTGAATATAAGGCTTTGGCAATGGCATCTCTGCAAGAGAGGGCAAGGAGGAGAATGTGGATGTTCAGCTGTAAATGCAAGCTGAAACTATTACAAGGGGGCTCCATTATCTTAGACATAAAGAGCACTTTGCTCATCATGGGAACTACTCAGACCGCCAAAAATCTGTGGAGGTGCTGTCACAGAAATATGAGAAAATATTATCTCTTGTAAAATCAGCTACAATATTTATTTAATAAAGTTTCAAATAAAACTATAATAAACCATGGCTAGAATGAGAACAAACTTGATGTAAAACCACTTCAACTGCAGACCTTCCATTCCTACCACAATCAATCAAGAAACTGAATTGCATGTAACACAATGTCCTCAACTCTGACAGCATGATAGAAAACCAATAAAATCAGCAGCACCACATAGGTACACTTCAGTTTTTCTTCCAATGGCACAACACTTTCTTTCCATCACGGTAACAAAAGGGATCTCTATCACCTGTCCCAGAACAACCAATTCATATAATTCAATACATTAATCCAAAGGTACAGCGTTGGGAGGGACCAGTTCCTCTGCGACCAACACTTAAAATCCATAATTAAATCCAAAAAGTAAGAGTTTCTCAACTAAAAAAAAATCTCAAAACTTTATAAATATATAATGTTAACAAGTGAGGGTAAGATGAAACATGAGACATATTGGTGCAACATAAGCACCAATATAGACAGTGAAGCTGAAGCTCTCCATTTACCTGTCGACAATGGATGGATGGATAAATGGAAGGAAGCATTTTCTCAAATTTATTTTGGTTTTTACCTGGATTCTATGGCACTTTCAACAGACAGAGGGCAGTAGATCCTGTCGTATGTCGTCTCCTGCGGATGAGAAAGCCAATCAGTTGGCACATATGTAGAAATATGGATTAACTGACAAAAAACTATCCAATAACTGACGAATATCTGGTGCATGAGAGGCTACTGACTGTGACTCTGTGAGTGATGACAGTCTGCAGAGCCTCAGAGGAAATCTGCAACAAGCAGCCAACCCTCCTCGCCTCAGCCTCGCTGAAGATACGAGCCACTTCAAATGATTCACTCTGAAGTAAAAAAAAACAAACAAAAAACTGATGTATGATATCAATCTCTGATATGTCTAATTCTTACTCTCACTCCTACACACACACACACACACCTCGTATGAGCTGAAGCACATGTTGCCGAGCTGCAGGATAGAGGAAAGGATGGCCCAGACAGTGGAGATCTGATCAGCATGCAAACCAATGATCTCAAAGCACTGAACCAGAAGCTGGAAGTCCTGTTTGTCCTGCTTCCCCTTCAACTCACAGGAACCACCCTAGAGGCAGACAGAGAAAAAACACATGTTTAACATGTATAATGAGTGTAGAGCAAGGGAGAGAATAATGCTGTGTTCACTGATGTGTGATGTACTTGGTTTAGGTAGTAATAGGTCTCGGCTCCTTGCAGGTAGAGCTCCTGTTTGTCCCAGTTGTTCATACCTGCCAGCAGCTCATAGAACACATGGTAGTTCCTCTCCTCACTGGCCTATGAGAGGAATAAAATGACAAAAACTACACAGTGACATCAACTGAGTTTATGACTTCTGATGATTTTCCACCTTGACCTAACCAGAAACAACAATGTAACGAAACTTTCTACCACATACAAATTTGTGGCTGTTTTGTTCTTACTTATACTCCACATCAGAAGGAAAGCAAGTGTTTCAAACAAGTTGGGACAGGAGCAACAAAAGACTGTGAAAGTTGTGGACTGATCCAAAAACAGGTAAACAGGTTCATTGGTAACAGGTGACAGTATCATGATTGGGTATAAAAGGTTCATACCCAACTCAGTCGTTCACAAGCGAGGATGGAGAGAGGTTCAACGCTTTGTGAACACATGATTGTAAAAAGGATTGGGAACACATTGCAAAACTGTTGTCAGGAAAATACAGTTCGTTTTCAAATAATTGCATTCTGATTTTATTTACGTTTTACATAGCGTCTCAACCTTTTTGCGTCAGGGTTGTAGTTCTGTGTATTAGCATACTAACATTTGCTAATTAGCACTAACACAAAGTTGGCGACACCCAGGTGAGGCGAGGTTGATGGGAATGCCTTTAGTTTTTCTCAGGAAACTTTGTATAAAAAATAAAATTTAGATAAAATTTTTGACCTGATGATGGCACAAGAGGAAAAATAAAGGGATTATTCAGGTTTTTGCTATTCATCCTGTAGGGAACATGAACGTCTGCAACAGCTTTCACGACAATCCACCCTATATTTGTCATTTCACTCTGAACCATGAATAACTACTAAGTAGATGCTGACCTATTTCATTTGATAACATTTTGACCTGTTGGTGGTGCCAGGTGAAAAGACAGAGGGTCATCAAGGTCATTAGGACTCCTTCGCTGGGGATCTTGAATACCTGTACTAAATTTCATGACCATCATTTTAACAGTTGTTAAGTCACTTAATTCAAAAAAGGCAACCCATTGAACATTTGATATTTCTTTCTTCTTCTATTTGGTCTGGACCAAAGTGGTGTACAGACCAATCAACCAATATTTCTATCCCTACAGTCATGTCATAAGACTTTATACTGAGGATTGAAAAGCTGTTTGATTGGTTTCATAGGTGGAGGTGTCCTCTGTCAAGATGGGAAAGCTGAGCCCCCAGAGCAATCATTTTCAAAGAAAAAAAGCACTGAACCAGAGGGGGAACATGAGATATTTTCCTATAGGCCAACACAAGCCACCATGTGACATATTAGGCACATAGCTAATACAGTAATTGACAGTGACAGATTGTCCAGCAGCATCATATCATGCTGTAGCTGCTAAAGCCAATGGGATGTGTTTTGTTTTCCACAAGTTTGTCTTCTGTTATCTGTGTGAACCTGAAGACAATTGCTTCTTCAGCAAAAGTGACATCATAGACTCCTGTATGATGTCACACAGCACACTTCACTCAGTGGTCTCACCTGAAAGACAACCCTGGACTTCTCAAGGAGGTATTTGGATAATGAGGTCCCTACAACAACCCCACTGTCAACCAAGACAAGAGACAGTCGACAAATCAAACAACTGCAGTCAATCTCATTAGAAGAAGCAACAAAGGAACATATGAAACATAAAAAAGAGATATTTATACACAGGGTAACATTAGACTCACTGAAGAATGTGGATGTGGAGGTACTTGCCAAAGCGGCTGGAGTTGTTGTTGAGAATTGTCTTGGCGTTCCCGAAACTCTCAAGGATGGGAAAGACCTCCATGGGCTAGCAGGGGAGGAGAAAGAAAGAAGTGACTGGGGGAGGACTGAAAAGCCAGCTCTTTGTTGCATTAATGAAGGTGTTTCCTCTGTGTTTTTCACAGTAATTACCTGTCGCAGGTTGTCATTTCTACCCTGATACATGGAGCTGAGGTAGTGGACAATCAGCTTGGTAGCTTCAGTCTTCCCTGAACCACTCTGCCCACTGCACAAGAAATAAAGACTGCCTGAAATATGACTCAATTCTCAAAATAGAGGAAATAATGCATCTGTCAGGAAATTTTTTCATTGGTTCAGATTAATCTATATTTGGTGTTCTTGTGAGTATTTCAGTAACAGGGTCAAGTCAAAATAAACTACAGTGTGTGTCCATGGTAATGAAGGAATACATAGCCAGTGCAACACTGTGGTTCACTGATGTGTTTTTGATTTCTGAACACGGAGTTTTTGGACAACAACGAAGCACTATAGCACAGACAGTGGCGGATCTTCCGTGGGGGCACGGGGGGGCCGTGCCCCCCCCCTGTGATCCGATTGGCCACCCATTGGCCACCTATTGTTCACTATGATGTATTGGATAGTACTCATTTTGATGTTTATGGTTTACAGCGGAGATCTGGTTGCTAAAAGTACATAATATTGTTTCATATTTTATGTGTGATAATTGACAGTAAACACTATAAGAAGTGAAATTTGGTAGGGTTGTAATTAGTGTTGTTCTTAGACAATATTTGTCACTTAATTGGCCTTAGGATACTATCCTTGATCTTACAAGTTTTACATAACAGGCAGATGTTGCAGATGATGATGTTGCAATTCACATAAACAAGGAAACATGTCCATCATAATTTTAATGTTAACAGCCCAAAATGAAAAGGTCATATATTCATTTTGTAATAACTTTTCAGTGCCCCTCCAAAAATATCTGTTGTACCTTCCGTGCCCCCCGACTAAAATTAATCTGGATCCGCCCCTGAGCACATACGATTAAAATATATCACACACACAACACTTGTTAGTGGGAAAACTACAAAGAAAGAATGTGTGTTTCTCTTAGTACCTTATGATGATGCACTGTTCCTGTGTGGCGGTTTGAGATTGACTGAAAGCAGCTTCAGCTATGGCATACACATGGCTGTGACAGAGAAAAATAGAAGCAACCACCAGTGAAGAAAACCATATGGGAGACATGTTTTGAAGATACTGAAATCTTTGGTGAGACACATAATGCCAGTTGTGATTAAAAAAAAAAGTAGAGTAAGAAAAAGCAGACTAATGAGTGTCAGTGTGAGAACTGTCGGCTCACGGTGGGTTTCTCTGCTGCTCTTTGCCCTGGTATTTCTCCCTGAGCTCCTCTGTGTAGATGCTAAGGGGCTTGAAGGGGTTAATCGACAGCAGCATGTTTCCAATGTAAGTCTGGTTCAAAAAAAGAAAAAGAAAAAAGAGTTTACAGCAGAAGCACAATGAAGCTTTAATAGAAAAAAAAAAAAAGAAAAAACGTACTTTAGCAAAGAAGACACAGAGCATGAGGGTGGAGATTCATTCTCAACCTTGGGAAAAGACTTTGTGATGAAAATTATAAACTAAAGGTTCAATCGTTTGCAGTGGGATACGGCTGAAAGCTATGGGAAGCCGAAGAAGATCTAGAGTTTAAAATTTTTATCACAAAAATAAAAATTGAGTAAGGATATGAAAACCTGTAATTCATTATTCATGTTTAAATGAATGAATGATCTCCCAGTCTATTTTTGAGAGATATGTAAATGCATGAATTTGTTTTCTTTAGGAAGGTCACACATTGTATATTTTCTATTTTCATTAGTCTCAAATGTACATTATAAGGTAACTTATATTTAATGTAAATGTACAGTATATTCTAGGCATACAAGCTTTCTGCTTCTGCCTGTTTCAGTCTCAAATAAACTGTTCTATATTTTGTAAGATGTACATTATTATGTTGTGTGACTGTCACAAAATACTGAACTGAACTGAAAGATTTTTGTGTTTTGACTAAACAGTACAAACAAAGACGAGTAAAGTAACCTCTCTTTGCAAAAGCAGTAAAGTTTCCCTTTAAAGAGCAACTTAACAGCAACTGAAAATGTGATTTGAAAGCATACTCCCGGGTGTGTGAACACACTGCAATACTGCATACAGAATCAGGTGTGGTTCTAGGTGCAACAAAGCACCCTCATACCAAAGTATGCAAATCAACCACAGAGGGCTGTGAAACACTGCTTAGCTTTCAGCAAGTTCACCAAATTACTCTTTAAGGTTTAAACTATTTAATTTTCAAAGAAAAATCTGCATTATTCCATAATCTTCTTGTGAGTTCATTCCTTTTATCTGCTTTGTTTCAATTTATACGCTCATTCTTTTCAAAGCCTAATTTTATATAACCTTTCAGTTGCAGTTTATGGTTATTTGAACCAAAAGGCAGAACATTTGACCCACTTTAAAAAGCTTCAGACAGTGTGGTCAGTAATAAAACTTACATAAATAAAGTCACGGTGGAACCTCTTCTTCAGATTCAGAAGCACAGAGCTCTCACACACCTCTCTAAAAAGACAAACAGGTAGACAAAAAGTGAAGTAGAAAAAGTGTAGAATTTTACTGTACAATAGGCACTGTGTGTGTGTGTGTAGGTTCACTTATGTCCAAGTTGGGGACCTACACCAGACTCAAAACCAGGTAATTGGGGACAGCGGGTGCAATTGGGGCCAAGAGTTGTGTCCCCAATTTGGAAAACTGTGATTTTTAGGTCAACGTTTAAGGTTATTGTTAGGTTAAGGTAATGGTTAGGTTAAAGTAGGGTGGTCCTTCAGGTTACTCTCCAGGAAATGAATGTATTTGTGTGTGTGTGTGTGTGTGTGTGTGTGTGTGTGTGTGTGTGTGTCTGTGTGTCTGTGTCTGTGTCTGTGTCTGTGTTTGAACTCACTCCAGCTGGGACAGATCCTCCACCTCATCCACCTCTATAGCTCTTGTGCTGCCAGGCATCACCACCTGAAAAACACAGGGACATGAGCAGATATGAGGGCACGAGTCAAAATTAAAAACCCACTATAAAATTTGTAACATCCTTCCAGTCAGGACCATGAAGTTCAGACACCTTTGCCCTTACCTTTTCTCTGCAACCATCTCCAAGTCTGGTTAACATTGAATTTTCAGAAAGCGAAAGAGCCCTCACAGGAGCCCTTTATGGTTTACGGTGTTTGTTCTGTGTTTTGTTTCTGCACTTCTCTGCTGCTGATGGTCCATTCCACTGCAGGTAGCCAATCCGCTTGCAGCAGTGGAGCAGTGTGATAGCTGATCCACTGCAATCTCATAGCAGTGAGCGGTGGTGCGTTGTATGCCCCATTGTACCAAAACGGGGAAATAAATAAACCAGCAGCTAGTCTTTTATGTCCTATTGTCTTGTGTGCACAAGAGCCAGAAGTGATGAAGTAAAACTGAAAGCCTCCAACCCTTAGGCTGTAGACAACCAAACAGTGTGTGTCTCTTTGGAATTAATATGGTTTATAGGGAAATGCTATCGAACAAAGTAGATTGAGGAATCAGTAAAATGGCAAATACTGAGGTTCACCTGTGCTAGAATGTTGTAGCAGCATAGAGAATGGCAAATGTACAAGGCCATCTTTCTGCTAATTGCAGGACCAAAGCATGTGTCAGTCAGTCGGTCGAGCAGTCTGAATGTCATTCTGTCGCTTTGATTCAGAGCAAGTTATCTGGATAACTGCTAGCCATTTTGCATTGAAAGGTGGTATGTATGTTAATGAAGAAAATGAGTGAACAGTGCCACCATCTGGTCAACATCAAGAGTTCACCTTTCCAACACTGGTCCGCCTTTAGGTTTAGATTTTTCCCATTAAGGAAGTAACTGAATATGAAATAAGGTGTATCCATTGTCACTGGTTCTGCTTTTGCTTCCCCCATTCACAGCTGCAGTTGGTGTTCCAGGAAATATATCTGGGCACTGCTCAGGGGCTGATATTAAATGTAAGTTCCAGGTAGTTACTGGAAGTGCTGTCACTCATGACAAGCAGATGTATTGTAAAGTTGACTACAACAGACACAATTACAGTAAACCACAATTTTATGACTGCAGAACAACTAATACTTGAAAGGACCTGCACTCCTAAAGTCCACCCACACAGGGGTTTTCATTTATTTGACCTCATTAGACTGAGGATATAAACATGCGGTAGTTGATTGTTGATTTGTTCACCTAGTCTTGTTAGTCTACGTATGTGTAAGTACAGAGAGCAAAGGGAAACCGGAGTCAAATCCCTTGTATGTGTATGTATACCTGGCCAATAAAACAGATTCTGATTCTGATTAACACCCTTATCACCCTTATCTGATCCCAGAACCTTCACAACACATACACAGAATCCAGCCAACCCTCTCCTTGTCTCTGGGTCTACAGTGGGGGAGCTTGGCAAACCAAATAAAGACTATAAACTTTTGAGCATACCAAAACTAGGAATTTGTCCTTTCTAGTCATGTTGGAATTAAGGTAAATTAATTGTGGTATCTGCAACCATACACATAGTAACTTCTGCTACAAATAAATAAATATATGAGGTTTTATAACCTCTGTTCATTCCAGCGTAACTCCACCATACTTCCTCAGCAGAGGTCTAATCCACGAGAGTGAATTAAAACGTCTGTGCAGATCCTTAAAACAGAGGAGCAATGGACAACGCAAACAAAATGGTAGTGTTTTTGGAGAGGAAGCAATTTAGAGGGAACTGGAGTCAATTAGAAAAAAGATTTCACCTGGCAGAAGTGGTTTTACACAGACAACCAGTGGAGGGGGATATTTGAAAAGACTAAACAGAATTATAGAAAATAAAGGATCACAGTGCGAGTAAACAAATAAACTATGAAGTGCATCGATGTGTTTCTGCCATTGTCCCTCTATAGCCTAGGTGGCACCTGACAATGACATACTGTTGTTATAATCATATGACATATTATGGTTGCTCTGCCTTTAAATTGAGTATGTCGTGGTTTATAAGTTCTTCATTCAGATTTTTACATTTATTTGTTTCCTTCGATGACAGTTTCTGAAAGAAGGAATTCTTGTGTTTTTTGGTCATCCTATGTCTTTTTCTCTTTATTAGGCCCAAACTTCTTCTTTACACGCAAAAATACACAGGATTCCCTGGAAAGCAATGAACTGAGTGGATTACAGTATGCTCATTAAAAAGACAATAAACACTCATATTGTTATCATGTTTACTCAGCACAAGCAAAGAGAATTTTGACACTTCTGGGGCTTTCTCCTCGATGCATACGCAGGCAAAACTTTCTCAGAAAAAAAGATTTCTGAGAAATTTGGTTTATGGTCCCTTGAGAATCAATTACAGTGATTTTGGTATCGGCTTCAATACCTGTGTACTGGTCAGTCGACCCTCCAGCATCTCCTGGGTGGGGTCCTCTGATTCCCAAGGGCCCCTGCCATTGTGGGAAGGAACTGTCCTGGCCTGGCCCCCATCATCGTAGACTGTCCACTTGGTTAGCTTCTCCACTGTCTGGTGGGGCAACAGGTTTTCAGCACGCAGCCAGTCCTAAACCACACACAGCAAAGATGACTGAAAATTTTGTCAGATATAAAAACACTAGAGGGGCTTCCTCTAACAATTGTACAAGTGACAGAATGCTGTTTCATACTCTCAATTTCTTTTCTATGACCAAAAATTGTAATACATACCTGAGGGTCTCCACTCATGCGTGGGTTCCCAGCCCAGTGAACCTCTGTTTGGTCGATAGTATATATACCCCCCTCACCCATCAGCTGGGCCACTTCTCTGTCTGTTTCCTCTTCATACAAGGACCGGACACCTGATATCACTGTGCTTGCCTCCCCATTTGGAAAGGGCTGAGTGGTGGACCGGGGTGTCCCAGTGGCAGCCTCTTTCCCTGGGTCCGGTCCCTTGACTCGTGTCGGTCCACCACCTATTGTTCCTCCTGAAAAGGACGTCTTGGTCAGCTGGATCTGGGAGGGGTTCCATTTCCTTTTCGCAGCCTGTAGCACACTGACTCCAACTTGATTGTCTGGAGCAGCGCTCCTGTTTCTATCCCCACTGTTGGATGATCCTTCTGATGTACCACTAGACCCAGGGCTCCTCTCTGCCACGTCTCCACCTGATGTTGACCCTCCTGGCAGGGCTTTCTTAATGGACTTTAGAACACTGAGATCTGGTTTGACCGGGAGCACTAGCCTGGCACCTGGTTTTGGAGGTTTGGACTCTGGTGAAATGGGTTCTCCTGGTGATCCAGTAGTATTTGATGAAGCAGAAAGTCCAGGGGGTTCCAGTGGCATCTTGTCTGTCTTTGCCTTGCCCAGTTTGTTCATCCTGGGGAGTACCACAGCATATTTGGCCTCTACCTCTTTCTTCACAGCTGGGGCTGCTTCTTCCCCTCCCTCCCCTGTCTTTTCCTGTAGGCTGACTGTATCTTTAGCCATTTTGTCCTCAGAGGAACTCTTTTTCTGACTGGCCAGACAGGTTTTACTGGTAACTCTCATGGCCATCCTACTCTTGAAGATATTGCCCTTTGATTTTCTGGGACTTGGTCTGTGTTTTATCGCCCAAAGGGAGAGCCAATGGGAGACTCCAATGGCCTTAGTCCATGCAGACAGCTTCTTTCTTAAGTTTAATCCCGGTGGCACATTCTTCTGAATCCAACCAGACACTCTACGAAGAGTGGTCATACCTTTTCTTCGTGCTATCAAACGTTCCTTAGTTTTGGTGGACCCTCCGTCAAGGGCCTCACCCCGTGATGTTTCATCATCAGGCTTTGCTACAATCTTATTTGCTTTGTGTCTGAGAGATGCCATTTTGACCTGGCCCAAGAGCAAGCTCTGTGGACGACCTTTGACGACGCTTCCAGTGTCCTGCGGTTCCTCCAGATCCAGAATGGCTTTGAGGTCTTTACCTTTGGTTTTGAGAAGCATAACTCGGTTTTGGCCTTTAATGGCCTTTGTCAGCATTGGTTCATTGTCTTCCTCTTGCTCATCATCAGGATCAGCTGGATCAGCTTCCACAGGAGCATCTTTCTCATTAATATTTTTTGTTTTGTTTCTGAACTGCGTCTTGTCTTTTGCTGTGGCAGCCTTATTAAGGCAAGGACCTTTTGGTGGTTGAATCTCCTCTGTTGCAGAGCTGGATTTGTCCTCTTTCTGTGCCTTCTTTTTGTTCTTTTTTTCCGTCTTGATTTTTTGTTTGGCCTCCTTTTCTAACATCTGCTTTTCTGCTTTGGCCCTCCGTTTCTCAGCCTTCTCAAGCTGCTTATCCGCCTTTGTTTTTTTAAACATCTTGTATTTCAACTCTGGCGCAGGCTTCAAGGGACGAGGAGTCTGTCTGTGTCGTCTGCAGGCTTTATCAGCTGTTGGCTTTTCAGACGTGTCCACCTGGGTTATCTCATTGTCTTCACTCCCATCACTGATGACGGCATCAGATACCTCAGCTTCCCTCTTGTTTTCCTCTTCTTCTTCGCTAGATGCGACAGGTTCAGCCTCGGAGTCACTTCTGGATTTGGTTTTGTCTGAAAGCTCTTTGTCTGATTCCTCGTCTGCTGCCTGTTCTGTATATCTTTGAGTGTCTGAAGCCTCAGCCTCCTCCTCACTGCTCTCCTCACTCTCTTGCGTCTCAGGTGGCACTTTGTTACTGCCCTGCTCCTCCTTCTCATCACTGCTAGTTTCGTCTTCCGTCACCTCCGATGAGCTCCCTCCATCGCTCTCTGATTCTTCCTTCTCACTCTCTGTCACTTTGTCATTTCTCTTGGTTTCAGGACTGGTAGGGAGCTTGTTGTTGATCCTCCCTTGTTTGGTTGGGGGTGTTTTTGGTGAATGTTTGATTTTGCTGTTTGTGACCCCTGTCTTACAATCTTTCTCATGCTGAAGTTGTGATCTACCATTTGCAGTTGTCCCATTTACTAATGTGCTTCCCACTTTTTTCTGTGGTCCCTTTTGCTCTGTATCTCTCTTTTTACTTTGATCTGCTTTATTCCTTCTATTACTCTTCACTACATCTCTCTTTTCATCCGTCAGAGTCGGTGAATTCCTTTTTTGTTTTCCGTTATGCACTTTAGAGGGAGGCCGAGATGCTTTGGAACCATTTTGTCTTAAATTTTTCTGTTCATTCTCTTTTTTTGCTGCCTCTGCCCTCTGCTTTGCGGTATTTGCTCTACCTTGAGACTTGACCGGTGACATTGCTATCAATTCTTTGGAGTTGAAATATCCTAGAGAATAACAAAACTGCATAAGTTGTCTTGTCATATTGAATAGGAAAATAGAAAGGCATGCAGATTTTAGGAGCCAAGAATTAAATTTACTCAACAACACTTTGATAGATAAGTTAGCCACTCAATAAAATTAACAAATATGGTCTGTAAGTTGAGAAACACATCTGTCAAACTCAGTCAATCTATCAGCATTAAGAGCAGGTTCAGTCCCTGATCCTTGTTCTGAGGCTAAAGACACCAAGGTCAGACATAGTTTAGTCACATCGAACCTGATTTTTTGTCATTACTTGGCTAAGTTTGAAGACTCTGACGGATCTCCATGAAGACAAACTAAACAACAATAATAATAAATCAGTATTGTAAATAAGGACAAAAGCATAATGAAGCCAAATTCATGAAAAGTAGCTATAAATAATTTCCATGATGGATGAGAAAACAATAGCTCTTATCTGCAGGTTAAATCTAAACTGCAGTGAAAGGCTATCTTTAGATCCACCTAAATGCAGTTGTATAGCTTGTACACCCCGGGGGTAGAACAGTGAGAGCTCTCTAAGTGTAGTATAGCTTACCAGGCTTCTCAGGTGAAACCCAGGCATGCCTGGGGGGCTGCAAAGTGCTCCAGCTTGTCCTCAAGAGCTGGTGTCACTGATAGAAACATGCACCCATGCTCAAGAGGAGAAGTTAGGGTAAGTTACACACCAGTATTCCACCCACTAATATTATACAGGTAGACTTGCATACGCAAGACACACCCAACAAAAGTTTGTGTATGGTTTATGCATACACACAATGCCCCCAGCAACAAAGGCGAGCTGGTGTGCAACGACGTGTGCACACGCACGCACAAAGTGCCTTCTGAATAATACAGCACTATCTGGCAGGTCATACAGCTCTGCTGCCGTTCATATGGCCAGCTGGTGAATGCTTGGGAGGAAAGGTGAGAGGTGCTGCTTGGAGTGATCAACAATAGGTGTTGATAGAAGAGAGAGGGAGAGAAGGGGAATGAAATTGTAGAATTGTAGAGGTCTCTGCCTGTTAAAGGGAAGTTTTTCCTCACCACTGTTGCCAAGTGCTTGCTCATGATGGGAACTGTTAGGTCTCAAAATAATATTATAAAGAGTATGGTCTACACCTGCTCTGTATGTAAAGTGCCTTGAGATGACTTTTGTTGTGATTTGGAGCTATACATATAAAAATGAATTGAATCAAATCACGTCAAGAAAATGATTAAAAAAATAAAGAAAAAATAAAACATAAAACAATAAGGTGTGTACAAGCTTTTGACTGGTACTGTAAATACCCCAAAATTAAAACCACTGATGTCAACTGAATGTATCTGATGGGCTGCTTTCAGTCACTAGAAAATCAACTTTTCAGAGTTGACTTATTAAATAATTGCACTGTGAAGTTAATATAAAATTGGGGAACTCCAGCCCAAAACTAACAATTACGCTCAATGTGAAAAGCCCAGGTTTTCCAGCTCATTTAATGTCTTCAGGTTGCATATGACAATGACTCGCCTCACAGGGTCTTCCTCTAACAGAGCCGCTGCTGTTAGCTGGCCCATCCTCAACCAGGTCCTTAGAGAGCTCAGGTTGCAGCGAAGCCACTGTGGCTCGAGGCAATTATTGGACAAAGCGCCTCATTCTATAATGGATGACAAACCTCTTGGCTGTGCAGGTATGACAACTGATCCTTCGTTTATCCACCTCAGAGATGGCCCGGCTGCTGTGGCTCACCAAGACCAAGATTATTGCTCGGCTTTAAGGAGAAGACAGAAATTGAAAAAGAACACAGAGAGTGGAATTTAATCCAAAATGATGAGTTTGGAATCTAAATCCCTTTTTCAGGTTTCAGTGGAGCATACACAGTCTATGAAACAACATCCATACACTGTCAGGCATTTCTTTGCAGGGATGATTGATATGGAAACTGTTTTTCAGTACACCGAGAAAATAGAAACAGACACATTCATTCTTGGGAAAAACATGTAATAATTATCCACAAGAAAACAGTAGTGTGAAGTTACAAATCAAAAAATTAGGGTTCTTAATCAGTTCACTACAAAAATATACTCTAGGACACTAAAATACCCAGCATTCTGAGACATGGTACCAAAATATTTCCTTGTACGACCTAAAGAGCAGCCAACCCTGTTACAACAGGCCCACAGGTACAGACTGAGTCACATACATACTGTATATATTAAAACATTTCACTACAATAGCTTACAATTACATTTCTAAATTACATTATTCATTGCTGGCATAAAAAAGGTGTACATAAAAATAATTAAACCCCATACCCCCATAGAAAGCTGTTCCCCCCAAAAAGTACAGCATTGCGAGCTCCACAGTAGTGGAGAAGTACCTATGGCTGGTTACAAAATTAGAGTGGACGGGAGTTAACAGTATACAGTTTGTAAAGCTGTTACTAATTCAGTAAATGCTGACTGAAAAATAAAAACAAGTTAACATTAGTGTGGTTCAACATACATAAAACAACTTTTTTCTCTTTTGGGGCATCACTGATAATATTTTCCCTTGATAGCTCATCTGAAAAGTATAAAAGCTCATTTATGCAAACAATGAAAAGAAAGGAAGGCATAAAAAAATTTAAAAATATTTATGCTAAGTCAGGGTTTTGACTACCAATGTAAGATTACGATATAACAACATTTTGAGGTCACAATTATGCGATAGTCAAAGAATGGGTTGGGTAAAAAAAAAAAAAAAAAACTGATTCAACATTTGGGCAAAAAAATTTGAGCGGTAATGATACAGTGCACAGTACAAGATACACAAGTCACAATTATGAAAATGCACAAATTTTAATCATTTGGTAGTATCTCATAATTACAACTTTGTATCTCATTTTTGACTTAGTATCACATAATTCTGACTCACTATGAGTTATTTTTTTTTATCAACCCTAACTTTTCATCTGTTTTGTCTTTTCTTGGCAGAAATTGGTAGAAAATAATAAAAACAAAAATAAAAATCAGGCACAAATCACAAAATTTAAGATACAAATCACCCCCTTCCCAATCTCCCACATTCCTTCCAGCTGTATGCCCCCGTGGGGAGATGAAGGCCAGTGAGATTGCACAGCAGAGCATGTGTTTTTTGGACGAACCGTTTCCACTGGCAGAATCAACATGAAAAGGCCGGTGGTGATAAAGGCATTCAGAATGAAGTGGGTGTGGTTGCTAATTCAGTTAAACAGCTTCAACAAGTGGTATCTCTGGCAGATTTGAGATTCTGGTTTGATGCTGGCATTGATCTTGGAGTAATGAATTATGGCATTGGTCACATGTCAGGAATGTGCTTCATGTAGCTTTGGGTTAAGTGGTTGTGACCGTGCTCTGATGATTTGTACAGCGTGTGGTCTTTAGGCACAGGTGGTGTCTCTTCCTTCACCCTCTGTCTGCACTGTTACTGAGCCTTCAAACAGCTCATGGTGTGTAGAAAGCACTGCTGCCAAGAGCCCTTTGCTGTCTCTCTATGAGGGGCCATTGTGAGCTGAGAATGGGGAGGTCAGTCACTGAGGCAAGGGGTCAGGGGTCAGTAGTGGTTGTTTCAGCTGAGAAGGAAGTGAGTGCTGCTACAAGACTGCAGTATGCTTCACACCAACAACATGTCAGTTCACTCTGAGGACAGAGAAGAGATATGAATTATCAGAAACTATGGGGATTACAAAATTGTCAATGATCTGTCACTTTTGTAAAAATATGACTTTACCTTAGTCTCACTTCATGTGACCAGAGACCTCTCTCAAGCTACAGCACTCTTCACATTATTCTCCAGGAATGACCTGTGGCAAACAGACAATAACTTCCATCAACTTATGCCGCGTTTCTGTCCAAATCCAAGCCGTAATAATGACTGGGAACATACCCGACTAAGGCTTAAAAAAAGTACCTAATAAAGCAAACAAACACGGACGCCTCATATCAGCCAAAGTCAAAAAGGCAAAATAAATGCTCACCTAATGGATGCAATGCTGCGCACAGCTCTGGATTTGACAGTCGCTTAATGTTAGATGACTATCACTATTGGTGTTCAACTTCCACTTATAAGTAAGTAGTATTACTTCTGATATACTTTCGAAATGCATAATTTGTTTCTTGGCCATTTGGGAGCAGCAGAACAAGGTGTAAAGCCAACATTGTCACATATTAGAAATGGGAGTTAATGAGAGCAGAGTTTGTGTGCCAAACAACCAAAACAAAGAGCTGAAAGAAGCTACAAACTGCAGCGGGGACCTGCAGAGTTCATGATTATTGTCTGAGTTTGTTGCTATGTGAAACAGCTAATTACCTCCGCCAAGGAGGTTATATTTTCCCCCGCGTTGGTTTGTCTGTTTGTTGCAACATAACTCAAAAAGGAAGGATTACGGACAGATTTTGATGAAATTTTCAGGAAATGTCCTTTCTGGGACAAGGAACAACTGATTAAATTTTGGAGGTGATCCGGAAAACCGCCATTACAGAAATGTCGATTTTCGGGTATAACTATTAAACTAATAATGATATCAATGTGATTCCAATTGCTAAGGGTCTGTTTTTATGGTCCAGGAATCCATTGAAATAGATTAATCAAAGGTAGGACTAATATTTTGGGGTGTAAGTCACAATAAGCTGGGAGAACTGTGCTGCTTGGCGGAGGTCTGTGCTCTCCGAGTGCTTTTCTAGTTAATATATGTTTTTACTACATTTATTACTAATTGAGCATGATAATTTAATGTTGACCTAAGGAACAGTGAGCTGACTTTTCAGGATATGCATATACAACCATCTGTTATCACATTACCAAGTGATCATCAATTTCCATTTTTGTGTAATGTGATGGCAATTGAGGCATTGTGTGGTCAAAAGCCCATAAAAATGTTAGTAAGTGAACCATGAGTTGGAATGTTTTTGGTCAAATATTCATCACCAATACTAAATATTTTCACCACTCCTCAGTCTGTCCATGGGGCATCGCTTAACATCACAAAAATTCTACTTTCCAAAGAGTTTTTGCCGGTGTCATTTGCTTTTAGAAAAGCCAAACCTTCTCTGATTACATTATCATTAACTTACGTCTGGTCTCCTTCTAGTGACTTCTGGATCTCTTGAAGTACTTCTGGAAGAAGAAACGTGACTGTAACTAAACCATGTTCTTAACACTTCACACTTCATATGAGCACGATGCAGACATTCAGTTACATTAGGACACAGCTTGCTGGGATTTAGGGAGGTTAGACAAATCATGCGATGGGATGATATTTGGTAAATGCTGCAGGTTCCCAAGCTGCTGATGTCGATGTGCCTGATGACAACGGGAGTAGAAAGCTGACATACCAGTTAGAAGAGACAGCACAGATGCTATTGCAGCTGAAACCACACATGGTGTAAAAGAGGGGCCTCTTGTGTGATACTTTCATTACTTGTATTTCATAGTTTTAATACACTCTCTCTTCTGTCCCTTTCACTCGAGTACTCACTCTCGTCATTCAGCAAAGCATGCTCCATAACACGTCTAGCTGCACTTTCTGGAACACACAGGCAAGCAGGCAGAGGACAAGTCAGTACCATCAGCCACATACAAGGTGTGTGCTTATGTGTGTAAAAACAGACAACACAAGCACAGAGTTTAACAACATCAAACAGAACACTACATCTGGACATGTAGTGTTTTCTCAGCCAATGGCACATGCATGTTTGAGTATGATGCTCTTTTTTTTTTAATTATTATTTAGATGTCAAACATTTTACCTGCATCCTCACTGTCTTGTCTGGCATTTCTAGAAGGACAGAGAAGAACAATGAGTACAGAATGAAATTGTGAATTTCCAGAGTGAAATATAGAAAATCAAGAGTGTATATACACCTAAGAGTAGATGAAGCTCCATCAGACTGTGGCCTGTGTTGGTTTGAGGAGCCTGAATGAAGAGGAACATCCACTAGGCAGCGAGGCTCCACCAGGCAGCGGGTGGACAGAGAGAAGCGTTCAAACTCAGATGGAGAGATCAGGTAGAAACCTGAAGAGAGGTGCAATCAAAACAAATAGAACATTTGGCTAGAGAACACCAGGAGTCTATATCAGTATTTCGCTGCCATTTTTGGAACTCTAAAGAATGTGTAGTTCTTTTGGAGAAAAGAGACATGTACAGTCAGTACGCTAGCAAATTTAATGTGTTATGTGGATCGGAATGTAAAAACACAATGACAAACATTTCCTTCTTGGAAGAACAATTTTTAGAAAAATCTTACTTTACTGTTAAAAAAACTGGATTGCATTGTAGACTCACAGCAGTATGTGCCAGAAGAGCATTTTAGACTTAAAGACCGATGGCATTTTTGGAAAATCAACACATTACGTCTGGTCCTTACCCTGGCCGTGCTTGGTGAAGACACAGGAAGCAATGCCGCTGACATCTTCTCTGCGGATGCAAGAGTACTGAACCTGCATCTTGACTGTCGGCAGAGACACCACGTGGAGGTCCCCCTGATTTGTCAGAACCACCAGGCCGCTCTCACCATATTCCTCCGACCGACGGCTACCGAACCAGGCCACACCTACCCTCCGCACTCTGGAGCCATCCATGGCTGTCAGTTTCAGCTTCATCTTAGCACTCACCTTTGGCAGCGTAAAAACCTGAACACACAGAAACACTGTCAAATGAACTATCAATGTGTCTTTCTCCAGACAGCTAAGGACAATTCAATGCCATCCGGTAGCAAACAATTTTAGAACTATACATTTTTAAAATGCACTTTTAAATCATCAGGATATCTTTAATCTTAAATATATCTTTAATAATATCTAAATTTCAGGCTTATACAGGTCTTGACATTTACTTTTAGACATCTTCAACTTGTACAGATCTTCAGCTGTTACAGGTTGTCCGTATGAAAAAACTTAAACAGCCTGTTAAATAAGTCTGTGCATCATAATCATGTGTTGTGGTGATTGTGCAGAGCCTGCAGTTCTTGTATTGAACTGCAAGCTCTGTGGCTCAAATTATTATGGTACAATTTAAGCTGCCAGTCAGTGACATATTATGCCAAGATTCAATATCTTCAACAAGATCAAAATTTAAAATACTGGTTTCCTTTTCATTTTATTCCCATCAAAGTGAAAAAAAAGAACTCGAAAAAAACATTCAGACAATAGAACAATAAAAAAGAGACATGGAATAATGTTTATATACCTCCATCCAAATGTTGAATTAGAATCTGTTCTGATTAATGGTTCCTTGTTGACAATACTATATATTTGCATGCTGTTGGATTCTCTGGTATTTTAGATTTTATTATTATTTAACTAAAGCAGAAAACAGCAGGAGTATGTACTCAGCCAAAGAATGTGATGGAAAAGAAACATCAATCTACAAAGACAAGGGGTGAGGCTTCTCTTGAGAAATTATTTTCAAAGCTGCTCAGTGAGTGTGATAAGGTTTACCAATTCTCTGTGTGTGGCATTCAGTTGTGATGGTTAAGGTGAGGGTGCGAGGCTGGGAAATGCATTATGTAAATGAGTGTCCTCACAGAGATAGTGATAGAAACATGTGTGTGTGCAATTCTGACCTTAAACTGTTCTTCAGATATGACCAAGAGGTGGTGTGACCCCTGCATGTCAGGTGAGCGGGCCAGGTCGTGAGCCACCTCCAATGGCTCAGGGAGAGGAGCCCCATGACCGTCCAGGACCACTATACCAACAACAGGAGCCCGGTGCATCAACTGGATCTCCTTAGCTGGAATGACGGAGGAAAAGAAGGAGTGTCACAATAACAGGACAAAGATGAGAAAATGGTCTACCCCAAATAACAAAAACTGTGTTTCTCACCCGGCTGTGCTGTGACTGGTTCATCCGCTCTGTGTTCTACAGGAGGAAGGCGGAGCATGTATGCAAACACACAGCCGCCATTGGTCCCTGCCCATAGGGAGGGGGTGTTATGTGAACCTACAAGAAAATAAGAAAATGTGTGAAAAATCAGGCGTGGAGTAAACTTTTTATATTGGCTACATTTAGTTCTTGATGGTGTAACTCACTGTCTGAGAGGAAGGTGTCAGCAAAGTACAGTGTCCGTACAAGGCCGGTGAAGGAGTCATCTGAGGAGCGAGCCTCGATCTTCCTCTGGACAGGAGCCAGCTCCATCTCTGCCAGTTCAGCCTCCAGACGAGCGTTTGCCTCCTGGAGCTTCAAGAAGAAAGAAGCAAAGAAAGTTAAAAATCAAGATTTAAGATTTTTCTCCCTAATGACAGTGGCATTAAGCAGTCTGTCTCCTGTCACCTTTAATTCACACAGCACTGCTTCTATTAAATCCCAGTGAACAGAAAAGCAGAGAGCTGGTCATAAGTCTACCTTGGCAGCATTGTTGACGTGATGTTTCCTTAAGGAGACTCTGCTGCGTCTGATTCTCCGGAAGGACTGTCGAAGTGATTTCTTTATGCTCTTCACCCTGGAAAGAGGACCCTCCATGGCCAGCTGGTCGCTGGGGTTCAGGGTGCACCTACAATTGTAAAACTATGAATTTTACGCATACAGTAATGAATGCAGATGTACAAATACTGGAATTGTTGATCTACAAAATAATCTGATCTTGTAAACTGAAGTGGAGGTTACTGAACTGTGAAGTGATCACTTTAAAAGCATGGTCCAAATTCTTCTGAGTAATTCTATAACCATTGCTGAAATATCCATGAGCAGTAGCTTTTTAGTCACAGGGGTGTCCTTCAGCTCAGTCATTTTAATCATCCTGCAAGTTGGAAATGTTTGAAGTTTTTCAGTGTGTTTGTTTGGAGGCTTAAGACTGACATACCATATAGTTGATATAGTCTATATGTCATATAGTCTATTTATTCTTTGTGTGCGTTCCACAAAGTCTATACCAGAAAACACTTACTTTAGTCATGCAGAAGGAATTTTCTGAGCAAGAACAGCAAAACCATGCATCAAACAACTCACTGAATTAGTGAATTCACATTTTTGTTTTTTTCTTCTTGTATGTATAGTGGAGTCCAAAAGTTGAGACCAACAGTCATGATACACCGTGTTTCACTGTCAGTTTGACACTGCAGTATCATTCTCTCTCCTCTTTGTCTCCTTACATACAGCCTGCTGTTACCATCATGAATCTCAAACTTTGATAAATCAGTAAAGTTACTTTTTCAAGTCATTCACTGTGAAATGTTATTTAACAGTATTTAATGGTATTTCTCAGAACACCTTAAGTGTTTGGTCTTTTCCCCCCTCCTGAGATGGTTTAGAACCTGCTACCACAGGATAGCGTTCTTTTGCTGATTGGAGTCTTGTGTTGGTCATTTGGCAAATTCTGTATCTGTGATGAAGTTGCTTTTCTATCTCTCAATGAACTAAGCTTGATGTATTGATCTTCAGATGGTGTGGTCACTTTTGATCTGCCTGACTGTGCTTTTGATAGAACTGATCCAGTTTCTCCAAAGTATTTCCATGTGTTCCATGCGCTGTCTCTTAGAAATACCGAAGCTCCAATTTGCTTAGAACAACAATTTGATCTGTGACATTTTCTCTTAGTTCTGATGTCATGTTTCCCCACTATCACAGTGCTACTTAGTAACTGTGTACACTTAGTAATGTAGTAATCTGCTGAAAGCTTGAGGCACAGCCATATCTATAACAGGTGAACAGGTGGCTGCAAAGTTTTTACTTGAACAAGCCGCTAATGAATAAATCAAATGAGTGTCATCTCAGCGCATGCTTCAATGGAAGAGATACAATTCAAGAAAATATGCCTTTTGTAAAAAGGAATTACGTAGGTCAACATCACAAATTTGCTTAAATTTGTTGGTTGACCTAGAAATAGTGCAGAATCTGAAATATTTCTTATTCATTTTACATGTCATAACTTCTTGTTCTTTAAAATGTTTCTGAACCTTTAACTGTTTCCAGGTTTATGTGAAATATTAGAGATTTTCAATGTGGTCTCAGACTTTTAGACCCCACCATATGTAAATACTGTATTTCCCTCCATATTTTACTTCCTCACATTTTTAAATGTCATGTGTCATTCCAAGTTTGTATATAGACCATTTTCACTCTGGGTGGAAGTCAAACGGTAACTCATGACTCCATAATTTGATGATTCATTTGTTTACAATAATGACAGTACCACCATACATGTAACAATGCCTGTATGGTGATACCAATGCAATATATGTATAAAGTCTGTCAACATTAAACAAGTTAGACAAAGCTGACAAAAGGTTCAGAGTACAATAGTGCGTCTAAACAAAGATTGTGGATATGCATGAATGTGACTTTGTTACAATATAATGCTTTAGCAATGCTTGTCTCACCCCTGTGTATTATATTATTATATTATTGTACACTGAAAGTTCCGTCTTTCTCTGCGTCTGCTTACTTGATGAGAACATTGTTCTTCTGTTGGTAATCATATAGACCAAAACCGTGGCTGGTGCCAAAAGCGACCAGCTTCCACTCTGAGTGCAGGGTGAGGGCGGTGACCACAGCAGGAGGCTGGCACTGGACCAGAGAAAAAGGCTGGAAGCCTGGAGGAAACAGCACCGGCTCTTCTCGCACATCCAGCCGAGTATGGCCCTAATCAACAAGAAAAATTACTAAATAATGACAAGATCACTCAAGCGCTGTGTTGCTGGCTTAGTTCTATTATTGGGTGGTACAATACATTAAAAAATAATGACACAAGAGATGTAGGGAAAGCAATAAACTGTAACATGTGACATATTTCAGTGAGTAATGAGTGAAGCATTGAAATTGTTAAGTTATGAGTATTGTATTTGGTTTCACAGTAACAGGTCCATTGATCATTACCTTCCAGCGGAAACCCTCTTGGCCCTGCAGCAAATCCACCACTTTAGCCTCCACCGTCTGCTCTGCTGCCTCATCATTCAGCTCCAGCACCAGGATCTGGAAAGACAAACAAAGGACACAGTGGAATACAAAGCAATTAGCAGAACAAAGCCTCTGTGAAAAATGATATCAAAATCAAGATGGCTGCAGAGATGGAGAGAAGCTCAGTTTCATTCTGGCCACTCTGGCAGCTCCACCTATGTTTGAATAATTGTGTGGACCGGTTCAAACCAGGCTATTTCAAACCAGTTAGTGGGACTGAAGTTGACATTAAAAACTAAACGGACATATTCCAACAAAGAAAAGTGCATATGCTGGTGAATTGAGGAAACATTATAGAATTTGTAGTTCCCTCTTCAAACCTAACTATTTTGATAGTTCAATTCAATTCAATTCATTTGCAGTTATGGGGCAAAGTTTCGTGTCTCTAGCTTGTTCCAGCTCAAGACAAACAGATACTACCACTATTACTACTGCTGATAATAATAAGGAATCATCCCTAAAAAGCAGCAATAGGCTATATTTAAGTAAGAATTTTAGTTTAAAACATTCAAAAATGAATAAATTGTCAATAGAATGCGAAGAAAGAACAGTTTTGACATTATGTCAAAGATGTCTGTGTTTTGTGTTGTAGAGATATCTATTGAAGTTAACATGCTTAGCAGCTGGCCCCGGTCCGTCCTGTCTTGTAATACCATTTTGTACCTTAAAAGGCCAACAGTTGGATATCATGGCCTCTCATAGCTTCGGCTGATAGATTTATGTGAGTGGAATGTTTGTTTTCACACATTTCACAAGCGCTTAGCTTTTTTTGGCCTAATAAATAAACAAAATAAAGTCACAAAATGTCATGGAAGGAAATATTCTTACATCCATTTTCCCTATTAACAGTAATACACAACCACAGACCTTCAAGTTTCTCTTAACAACTAAGAAGAGCTTAACTGCCATGCTGTCTCATCCTAAAACAATCAAACATGGCTCAATCAAAGTCAAACTTACCGAACCCACTTAGTTTCTCTTTCTACTACTCTGACAATCACCAGCTGTGGTTTGCTCGAAATAACCCCTTAATTCACCGTGTTAAATGTAAAAATATCCAGCTCTATGTGCTAGTAGTTACATCCATGTATTATTATTTCCCCTTAATGTGGAGAACCCTACACAGCTGTGAACATGACTTCATGCAGAGGGATGCTGATAGTGTGGTGGTGTTAGTGTAGTGGGGATGAATCAATATGAAAAACCATTATTAAGCTAAATGTGTTATATATAGTCAGGGTTAACAAATGTTTAGCAGTCATCTTACCTGTCCAGCAGTGCCAGCCACGCTCAGATAACCACTATATTTACAAAGGTGGATCTTCTGAATGCCGAGCCTCGGGTCATCACTGTAGGGGTCAAAACAGCCAACCTGGACAATAGGTACATCAGGAATGTAGCGATGACATCATCAGGGTTATTTTATTAAGACTAGACAAAGTTCCTTCAGATCCTTTGACACCGTTTAACTGTTTTTGCATACTGGAACAGTAAATACAGTGGGGCAAAAAAGTATTTAGTCAGTCACCAATTGTGCAATTGGTAAATTCCTACTTCTTCTTTAAGAGGCTCCTCGGTCCTCCACTCATTACCTGTATTAATGGCACTTGTTTGAACTTGTTATCAGTATAAAAGACACCTGTCCACAACCTCAAACAGTCACACTCCAAACTCCACTATCGCCAAGACCAAAGAGCTGTCACAGGACACCAAAAACAAAATTGTAGATCTGCACCAGGCTGGGAAGCCTGAATCTACAATAGGTAAGCAGCTTGGTGTGAAGAAATCAACTGTATGAGCAATTATTAGAAAATGGGAGACATACAAGACCACTGATAATCTCCCGCAATCTGGAGCTCCAAACAAGATCTCACCCCGTGGGGTCGAAATGATCACAAGAACGGTGAGCAAAAATCCCAGAACCACACAGGGGGACCTAGTGAATGACCTGCAGAGAGCTGGGACCAAAGTAACAAAGACTACCGTGAGTAACACTACGCCACCAGGGACTCAAATCCTGCAGTGCCAGACGTGTCCCCCTGCTCAAGCCAGTACGTGTCCAGGCCCGTTGCATCCAAAGAACACCTTACCTAATGTGAAGCATGAGGGTGGAAACATCATGCTTTGGGGCTGTTTTTCTGCAAAGGGACCAGGACAACTGATCCATGTAAAGGAAAAAATGAATGGGGCCATGTATCGTGAGATTTTGAGTGAAAACCTCCTCCTTTTGATTGGAATGGTTTATTCTTGACCTTACAAACAATATTCTGTCAAAAAAAAACAAACACTGAAATCTTAAGCAATATTTTTAAACTGCAAGTGTTGGTACGAACTGGTGGCAAGCTCCTGAAAAAGTTTGCAAGAGGGCCTTGAGATGATACTTTTTTGTCAAACCACTTTAGGTTTGTGTGAGGTTGGCTGATTAATACAGTTTCAGTGTTAATCCACAAACACAAAGGCAGTTTACATTATAGAAACACACCTTTCTGAATGGCGGCCATTCTCCTTCAGTGCCTTGGTTCATATTATCATTGGGGTCCGCATCTGTGTGGAACACTCCAGCTGTGCTTAACTTGTACATGGGATACAGACAGACTCCCGATGCATCCCAAAAACGCACTGTCCCATCCTCATGCCTGCACACACAAATACACAGGATATGGTTAAATCTGCCAAAGAAATGCTCGAGTAGATATTTCCAAAGTTCAGATGAACTGACCCTGTAAGCAGCAGATCTCTCTGTGGAGGGTCGGGGGCCAGGTTCTGGCCTCCTGTTATTGGCCATGGCTGCATGTAGAGAGGGGAAATGAAAGTAAAACAATAATACCAACTTAATGCCATCTATTCAACCAGAAATGAAAGAATGTGCCCGTATTCAGGATGCAGCATACCATATATGATTAACAGCTTTAAAGTTTGAGGGGTTTCTTCAGAGTCACATACAAGTTTTGTATCTGGATAATGTTCTGTCCAAATGCCTCAGTAGAGGTAGCATTATATTGTAGTGGGCCAACCTGATTTGTATTGTAGTTGATTAGCAGAATGAAGTACACCAACAGGTGTTTTAACATACAGTTCTATAGATCTGGTCAAGAAGCACTGAACATAGTACTTGACATCAAAGTTTGAAACAGAGGAGAAAAGACATTTCTAATAAGGCTGATGCCAATGTTATAGTCGCTGAGATGGTAGTAAATGTGCCAATAATATAATGAAATGTTTTATGCTGTGACAAAAGCAGTTAAAAAGTATCATGACAATAAAGACAAAGTCCAAGGCCTTTGTTATTTGACAAGGCAACAATTAAGAACTTTCAGTGTACCTTTTTGGAGTAGTGTGTCTTCTGCAGGTCTCCAGCAGCAATGACCCTCTCCCACAATTTGAGGGGGATAGCTGAGACGTGGTGGGAGCAGGTGATGGCCGAGCTGTGGAGAGGAACCAGGTATGGTGTCTGAATGACAGGCCATCCTTCTGTCTGCAGGTCAATAACTACCAGCTCCTCCTCTACCAGGACTACCAATGCACTAGGATCTCCTGTAGATGGAAAGGATAAAGCAAGAGCAATATTAGTCTGAGCTCCCGCACGCACGCACAGAGTCAAGTCAGGCTTTCTGTTAAATATTTGTCACATCCAAATTTAAATTGGCATGGCATCAGAAGGGTTGTTTTCTCAGACATTGTATGCTCCTTCCAGAACCTTAGAAGGTATTACTACAACTGTTTCACCAGCTAAACAGTACTCCACATGACAAGTAAATTGAGTGTGATGTGTAAAATTGGCTATGAGCTATGCAGACACTGTTTGGATTAAGGAGTATTTCAATTTCTGCCAGTCTGTGCAGTTTGAGGGCAGTCATGACGTCTGCATTAATGATTGGTGATCAGTGATCGGTCTTTCGGAAAATTTTGGTTGTCTGTCTGCAGTTTGAGCAGTTTCCTGATCTCCCTTATTGCTACTGTCAATATTTCTTATAAAAACTTGTTTTAATATCATATGAGACTTATACACATACACACATATATCATTATTAATTATTATTGTATGCAGCATCCAGCCATCTGCATCTCCACAATTTTCTTACAAAGTATCACATGACAAAACCAACTGGGGGTTCTGTGCTTATGTTCAGTATTGATTCATACAGTGTGAACACAAAGGTTCATGCAGAAAGACTGATTAATATGTGCAGTGTAAATTAACTCAATGATCAATATTAATAAAAATACACGTCCGATAATCAACAAAGGAAGCCAATGTCAAACAAAAAATTCGAAATCAGAATTTTGCTGATTTTAGACTGCAGACATTGTCTAAAAAAAAAAGTTAAGAGTATAAATGTGAGCATTGCCAACAGTTAGTATCACTGCAGTTTTAAACACTGTGCTATAGACAAATTTCAGTTGGTACCACCAAAGTATTGAGGTTTGACTTTCTTATGCATATGCATTTAAATTTGCATTTACATCCAGCAGGTCAGTAACCAGATTTCTGATTATTAAAAAAACAAAACAAAAAAACAAAACAAAACTTGAAACATGTATACATAGACTGAGGCGCCACTTCCAAACAGTATTAGGTGATCTGTATCTAGGTGCTTATCTCAATGATGGTATCTATTCACAGGCATTTACACCTGGTATGAATATACCATTGTAAATCATGGTCCTTACTCTGCTGCACTGTGATCATATCTCAATATGTAAAATTGTTAACATACATTTTCCTTATCCAGAAAAGATATCCAGATACAATTGAAATGTCAATATTAGGTGTGAATAAGATAAAGAAGTCACTTTTCACCAGGTAAAAGTTAGCTGGAGAAATAAGTTTTCACTGAGCCTAACATGATTACACAATGTTCAATAACTCCTTAGAAAGTGCTTAGAAATTGGGGGAAAGGGGAATATATTGGGAAAGCTGTGTCTTGCTCACGTTCATCTTCTAAAATGCTACAAAATCGCAAGCTATGTAATTTCATTTAAGATTAATGTCTACTATAGGTTTTTCAAGCTTTACTAAAGAGCTTCCTTTCCATAACTGATCATGAGCATGTCTGCCATCTTTGTCACTTTGTTTGTGTTGGTGTGTGTCCCCCGCCTTTATGCTGAGGTCCGTCTCTGATGACAAAGAAGTCGATGATCCTGGAGGTGAAGTCCAAAGCTACGTGTGTTTTACTGTGGATCACTGTGATACAGTGTCTGTCCCCGTAGCTCGCCCTGGGCATACCACCACTGAACAGCAGGAATGGAGGCCTATATACACAGATACACACACAGACACACACACAGACACACACACAGACACACACACACAAACGCAGGTTCAAGTTCAGTTCAGTTTACCCAGAGATTAATGTGTAACAATGGGTCATGTGACACACCTGGGAAATAAAGTTAAACATTAGAACAGTGAGGATGTTAGAACCACATTCACTCATGAAGGACAAGTAACAGACGTCATAAATGAATCTCACTGGTGAAAAAAGCTTACCCTCCTGTAGGCAGCTGAACGATTTTTGAAATGGCCTTGCAGGGGAAATGTCCTACAGTGGTAAAAGGCAAGTCAACATCAGCCTCCAGAAAAACAGATTTCATGCCTGATGGTAAAAACAAATGTGCAGATGTAGGGCACCTCTTCATCCTCACCATAAGGAATGTCTGATTTCTCCTCCTCATCATTCACATCCTCTCCACCCACCATCCATCGACAGTAACTTCCATCACTGTGTGAACTGAGAATGTAGCCTCCATCCTCTGTCCACCACACGCTCTCCAGCTGCTATAGTTACGTCATGTTACACAAGATACACAAGGCAAATTTCAAGATATAACATGCTGGTTCTATCCACAGTTTATCCAGGACTGGCTCATACTATTCAGGTTACAGGCCTTACACTGAGTTACAGAGCACTTACCTGTGTGGCAGGGATGTGCTGGAGGGCACACTGTTTCTCCAGATCCCATATAACCATGAGACCTCGTCCGTAACCAATAACAACCTGGTTTGGGTTCACTGGGTTCTCCTGTAAGGCCTCTACGTGTTCCAGATTCCTGCGGCCGATGTAGTCATCTGGTACACTGGTGGAGACAGTAGAGTGAGGATAAACACAAGAGAGAAGGGAACGAATGAGTGAATGAGGCAACAGAAGGACTAGAGACAGGACATCAGCCTCATTATTGATCTGTGTGGACCAAGACAGTATGCACAGAGCTGATTTATCGATGACACAGTTGATGTATTGTATTGTGAGTGTGACAGCAGTTCAGTCTGAACAATCAATACACATTTATATTGCTTGGTCAGTCCATTTGAAATAAATGGAACTGTGTATTTCCAAAGTGAGAAAAACCATGAGAGAAGCTGATATAAAAAGCTAAGCTACCAAGGATTAATGTAAGCTTGTGTTGTTTTTCAAACCCATGCAGTTGGGTTGACTGCATCTGGTTGTAAGATTGTTAAGAGTCTAAACATCACACCATTAATGTGAACAATTTTTGTCTTTTACAGTAGAAGTACACAGTTTAAGGATCATAAAAACTACAAGAGGTCACAGATCTAAATCATGGGAAAATCTGTGCCCTCATCTTCCCACCAAGATTGGATTAATAAGGGCCCCAGACTCACACTGGGCTTTGAAGCCAAAAGCACATGTTCAGTGTTGCTAAGAGCCTGGCCATTATTACCAATGGAGAAATTGCTGCACTGTTGCCGGTAGTCACGTGCTAGCTCTAATTTTCCAACTTGAAGCCCAAGTTTACCTAAATTGAACTCTGACCCAAAATACACTATTGTGGGTGTCTGACTTCCAGTTATGCAACTGTCCTTTACTACCAGAACTTGGGTAAAAAATCTCGAGCATGGCAGACAATATTACCTGGTTCATACAGCAAAAGAAAAACTGAAGAAAAACCTTAAAGTGGCCTCCTTCATTTTTACCTAATCTTGAGTGCCCATTTTGTTGAGGGGCCCTGTTGCAAATTTGAATTTTAGTACATTTAACATTTATTTAGGAATATTTTGTCAATATTTGCACAAATATTCAAATAAATATCCCTAAATAAATTGCACAGTCAACCAAAATAAACTCAGTTCCCAGACTACAAAAAATATCTCAGCACAGAGACCGACTGTGTGTATTCATTACAACTAAGAAATGAAGCAAATAACATAAACAGTATTTATGAAGAGTATTCACTCCTCTTTGATGCATTTTTCCAAGTTTGAAAAAAGTGGATATACTAAAGCTTGAAACTGATCAATGACAAAACTAAGCAACAGATGTCTACAAATTAATCTTAATTAAAGTACAAATATACCACAAAATTGCAAGATTACATATTTAATCAACCCCTTCAGGTCAATAATTCGTAGAAGCATTTTTTTTGCAGTATGTTAAAGGCCACTTTTACACAGTCTGTTCAAGATGGGAATCTTTCACCTTCCTTCTACCTCGCGATTTTATATAAAAATGTACAAACACCGAATGGGGGGTATTGTGTTCCATCTTTAAGCCGCAGCAGTGGTAGTAGCAGAGTCAAATCGACAGCTGTGTAAAAAGGGTGAGCTGGCAGGACGGGACACGCACTATTGTGTTGCATGTTCACTGCCGTTTCTGTGTTTCTTTTTAAATAACATAGGTTACCTAGTCCACATGTATTTCAGTTGTGTCTACACAGAGAGTGAGACACACAGAAAGCAGAGAAGCACATCCCCACAGATTATCACACAAGGCGATTGTCCTTTTACTTTTTGTAGAAGAAGCAAAGTCCGCTTATAAATTCATGAGGTTGAGGAGGGTCTTCTTTGTGGCATTATCACAGGATCTCTGTGCAAAAAAGGCTTTAACCTTTCCACTGTGTGTAAATGATGTGCAGTGTGTTGTAGTTTACGAACCTGCTGGCGACTTGATCAAGACTGATGTTTCTCTCTTCCAGCTCTCTGAAACCCGGGACTTCAACTATAAAGACATGTCCTCCTTCTGTCCCCAATAGCAACAGCTCCCCTGAGGAGTGAGCAAGCACTGCTGTCACTCTGGTCACACTAGGAGGGGCACTAAAATGGAGAAGAAGAGGGAGGTGAGATCACATGGTGAAATGACAGGCAGCTACTATTTGTATAAAGTAGCAAATCTGTGACTAATTTCTCAATTAATCGCTTGGTATATAAAATGTCAGGAAATAGTAAAAAATGCACGTTACAATTTCTGAGAGTCTGAGGTGACATATTTATTAAGCTTGATTTATTCAACTTAATGTCCGAAACACAAATATATTCAGTTTAATGCAATATATTTAAGAAGCTGAACCACCAATTGGCTTGGCATTTAGCCTTGACAAATGACAAAAAAAAACCCAGGATTAATCAATTATCAAAATAGTTGCAAATAAATTTTCTGATGATGGACTACTCAGTTAATAGTTACTTAATTGCTGCAGCTCTAGTAAAGAGCATGTTGATACAGAATTTGTAAAAATGGGTAAGTATGTAGAGTCTTGATGGAGATGCCTTTTGAACCAAATATTTCCGATAGCTAAGGAGCTCCAGGAACTAAATTAAGTACACAATAACCCAGTGGCGAGCGGTGACCTGTTACAGTGGTCATGCTGAAGTGTGAACTACAGCCAGCGCCTAATTGTTGGCTATGCATTCATTCATTAAAACACGTCATATGTTATTTAAGGTACCCCTGAGGTGTCAGGTTGCAGAATATTTTATTAAGGCGAGGGCCGCTTTCTATAGCGTGGGTGCGCGTTAATAAAGCGCTCCCTCCACACTACGTTATAGTGAGGGACCGGGATAAATAAAGCGTTTCCTCCACGCTATGTTATAGTGAGGGACCGGGATAAATAAAGCCTTCCCTCGCTATATCATAGTGAGATGGCTCTGGGGCTCTGTATACCTCCGGGGCTCTGTATACCTCCGGGGCTCCGTTTTCTAACTAGTACATCAATGCGATTTTAATAGAGACTCTCACACTCAGAGTTTTGAAGTGAATCCAGTTATGAGCATGCGCGTTGGCAGATAAGCTGCTTCACTGACAGCTTTTTTGCCATTCAAAATGCTCATGTACAGCAAACACAGCCTCGAGTGCGGGTACTACTCAATATTGCAGTGCGCATGCGCGAAACAAGCTGTCAGCTTTCCAGCTTTTCGCAAACAAAACAGAATAAATAAGGCAGGAATTTCAGACCAAAACAGTAGAACTAAGATATTGCATTATAGAACACACTGACAGATGAATATTTTCAATTATTTTATTGAAGGGCTTGGGCATGCACTGCATTTATAGCTTATTATGACCGCTCGCCCCTGCAATAACCCCATTCTATATCTTGATACTAAAACAAGAAAGAAGCGGTACTAGCTGCATTAGCCATTCCAGGCTGGAGCCTTGATAAGTCATCTCTAACTTGATAGCAGCAGAATATACTACAGCCCAGAAACCACTACTGAAAAAAAAAACTACCTGCTCTGAAAAAGAAAAGGGGACAGGGGGAAATGTGCATGATTGTGCGAGCAACTTTACCCAGGTGGTCCAGTGAGAGTGAAGCGTCCTATCTCCAGAAGTTCAGAGAGTCCCTTGTGGGCTCTTAAAGTCCACATGTGCAGACTGTTGTCATCCAGCAGAGTCACCAATTCAACCTGAACATAAGCCACAATCAATCAATGTTGTCATAAAAGCTATCAAAAGTCACAAAAGGCATTTCTTAATTACTAGCAGGGCACATACAAAAGACTGCCTGCTTTATGATAGACAAATGAGGTTACTTTAAAAAGCAGCAATGCTATTGGGAGTGTGACAAATGTTCTCTGTACCTGGTGTGGAAGGAAGTGCACCTGTGTGACAGCAGCGTTCTCATCATGTAGACCCATGAACTCAACACCTGGGGCTCCATACCTGACAACTGGTCAAGGACAGACTGGATTTGTGATTAGACATACTAACCCTAACCCTAAGTGATGAAGACACCAGGGGCCTGTACCTCAAAGAAAATTCAATTTGCCATTGAGCCTTACATCCTGAATAACTGGTATCATAAACTACGTTACTAGTGGGCTCTCTTAACTTAGGTTTTCCTATCCTGTCACATTAACAGGCAGCATTCTTGCTAACAAGCCAATCACAGGCATCATTATCAGAATAAAAGTGTGTACAGTAAGATAATAGGACATAAGATGAAACGGTGATATTCATGAGGAAACTATATTAATGCTGCAGAGCAAAAAGTGATTCATAGTGATGTGAAATATATATCTTATAGAATGAGATCCTGAAGAAATGGTAGGAATAATATCCAAATATTGCAAGTAAGGCAAAGGCTGTGCAGTGTGCCTTTTCAAATAAGGTTGGTAATTTAAAATCAGTTCAGTAGTGGAGGGTGAATTGTTGAGTTAAATTTAATATTTGTATTGTTTTTGTCTCACAGCAAGCAAACTATAGCTGTTTGTTGAAATTCATGTGAACACATGGTTGTTTATGGGTATTTTCGGCCATCTCTCCCATTATTATGGAAAGCAAAGTTGTGTTTCTGATCTACAAAAATGCCTCTGATGCTCTTTATTACTTTTCACTTTGTAAACTCGGTACTTTTGTCCATTTCAGGATCCCATTAAAGTGATGACTTGATTTCCAGTGAGCTGCCTGTCAGTAGCAGGACTGCAGGTTGTTGTAGATATAACTTGTTGGCATAATTAGCACCATGTAGTAACACATGAGTTTGGCTCCTGGGAAGGCCTGAAAGTGAGCCATCTTCATCAGAAAACCCGAGTTAAACCTAAAGATAGCTAGCTAACCTGCTGATATAATTTAGTCCTACAAACCCTAGGCTGATAGACAGCAGGGAAGTCTGTCCCTCAATAGGAGGAATGACCTTTAATCTCCCACACTGCTCAAATGTCAGTGAGCAAATAATTGAAGCAGCTCCAGGGCTGCTGCAGTTTATCTGACCCTGACCTTGTTTTAACAAACAACAATGTCCTTCTGGACATTGATTGAAGGGTCACATTATAAAAAATAATTTGTGGGCTACATAAAACCAACAGAGGCTGGTCTGTTTCTTGACTTAGCCTGAAGCATCCTGCACTTTGACTCTAGTATTCATTCATAGATCAATCTGCTGCATTGTATGAATGGATTATTCTAACGAGAAGGTACTGCAATTATCAAAACCAGTGTTTCCGTGTCAATGGGAAGAGTGCACCAACTGGCTCTATTGCACTGTCAACGAGCATAATTGTGTGAAAGGCTATAGCGACACAGACTCCACTGTCTGAGAATGCCAGGCGATATTGAGCAATAGCGTGGGAAAATGAAATACCTGAACTAGGTGCCCATGTGAACTGCAGATGAGGATTTAGCAGCGCCACAGCTGTTCATTAACACGGCCTGCCTCAAGTTCAAACACGATGCTCAGATTCCTCTCCGACCACTATTTACACACAGGCATAGTGAAGGATACAGTTTGATGGCTCCTGAGCGAGTGCCGATGGCCAGCAGCTGCAGGGAGGGACTGTAGCTCAGAGCGCTGGGCTGGTGGGGGAATCCATGCTCCACTGTCTGAGGAGGAGATGGTGGGCAGAGAAGGGGAGGGTGAGACTGAGCGGTGGCAGCAGAGACAATGACAGGATAGGATGGAGACAAGAGACTGCAGCAAAACACACTGCAGATAACAGCAGATAGACAAGAGAAAGGAAGGATGACAGATAACATTGAAACATGAATCCTGCTATCTCCCTTCTTCTTCTGTCATCAATGAGATGACCTGATTTCCCAAAAGTTAAAAATGACACTTTCTTTAATAATTTGTGCAAGATCACTTTTTTATTTCCGTCTTTTACAGTTTCAAAATAATGGAACGGAGAAAGGGCCTTCAGCAAAAGTTTGGCTACCCTGCATGATCAGTACTAAGTAACACCCCCATTGTCAAGTATCACAGCTTGTAAATGCTTTTTGTAGCCAGCTAAAAGTATTTCAATTCTTGCTTGGGGGATTTTCACTCATTCTTCCTGAAAAGGCCTCTAATTCCATGAGATGCTTGGGCTGTCTTGTATGCACTGCCATTCTGAGATCTATTCACAATCTTTCAATGATGTTTAGGTCAGCAAACTGTTAGGATCGTGGCAAAACCTTCAGCTTGCGTCTCTTGAGGTAATCCATTGTGGATACTGAAGTGTGTTTAGGATTACTCTCTTACTGGAGAAGCTATCCTCTTTTCATCTTCATCTTATTTTTTTTACACTTGATCTGCATGGCTCCTGTTAACAGCCATTTCTTAATTACATTACAAACTGGGGAAAGAGTTATCTGAAAAGGCTTTGCTATCTTCATATTGCTTTTTTCTGCTTTCTGGACATCAATTACTTTAATTTTCAGAGTGCTTGGCAGCTGCTTAGAGGCTGCTGATTGTTGGGACAAGGTTTGAGGAGTCAGTATTTAGAAAGTTTTGAAATTTGCCTCACTTGGCCTTAATGATTGTGAACACGTCATCGCCCTAACAAGCTAATTAAGGTCTGAGAGAGAGAGTTATCTCAGAGCTCAAATCTCTTGGGGTGCAAAAACATTGGCATGATGCTCCATTCCTATTTTGTTTCATCTTAAACTTTAGGTGCTTTGGAGATCATATCATCTAATCAGGTCACGTGTTTAAAAAAAACAAAAAAAACCAAACCAAAACAAAAAAAAAACAGTGGCTGAAACTATTAACACCAGGTAACATTTGGTGAATTCTGTTTAGACAATGATAGAGCTGTGCACCTTACTGCACAACAAATGCACCACTCGCAGGGAAACCATTTAGAAAAAAGTATACCAACATCAGGAAAGAATTTTTTGGTTGTTTAAGTGCACTTTAATGGTCAACAGTCTTTACAAAAAAATTGTTATTCCAGATGAGAGTCTACTTATATGATTTTGCTCCACTTTCTTGCTAATTATGCCCATCCGCTGTTGTGATGTGTCCTGAATTGTGTTGTGTCAGGGTTCACTTGCCTTGTTGAACTGGAAAAGTTCTTGTTTGAGTCGATCTCTCTGGGACTCCTGGCCATTGCGCCTGAACCTCTTCATCCTGTCTCAGCACCAGCGTGGAGCCTGCAGGCCCACTGACGCACGCAGCAGAAAGGGCAGATGGAAGACATGAAGAGAGAAAAGGGGAGAGAAGGAGCGGGTTAAACTGTTTGTCTCAGCGTGCACTCCTTACCATCCTTTTCCTTGAAAGATGTGTGCAAGATAGTTGATTGTGAGTTCACATACTTGTTTTGGTTAACTTGTCCATTTTTACGTGACACACAGATTAAGTGTTTTCCTATTTGCTTCCTAGTTAAAGCTAGAGACAAGAATAACTTATACTATGAGAGAGAGAAAGTGGGAGAGTGGCAAAGCAAAACTGAAAACTTTATTCTATCTGGTCCCAGTTTCATGAAGGTTATTTAAGCCCTTTTCAGACATGTATTTTACATCACCACAAAGTTACAAAGCTGGACCTGTAACAGTTCTGTGACACTTACAACATGGAACAACTCTGAATTGAATGCAGACACACTAACACAGACTGCAGCTGCACAAGATTGTATATACGCTCAGAGATTATGGCTCTGTAGAAGGCATCTTCCTCTTGTCTACAGAGCCATAAATATATCACTCAATTGTCTTTAATTAGACAAAGAACATAAAATCAGATTAGTAAACCATAAAACACTGGAAATGGGCTGTTTTTACAGTAAGTTGTTGGGCTTCATTTCATTAAAAGTCAATAAAAACAACCCATCCACTGTCTTCAAAAAGCTAAAGACTTGTAATTTCAACATTATATGACCAAAAAAAGCAGCAAATGCTCATATTTGAGAAGGTCACACACTGACACTATGTATAAGAGAGCCGCTCAGAACAGAATATTTCAGAGGAACAAGAAAAGTCATATCTGCAGTCAGACATATGATCCACAGAGTCATACATCCGTGACAAAGGCCTGTGCTGTGAGTCACAATTTTCACAGAGTCACAGAGTCCAAATTGAGACATAGCTTGTTGTTACCCTCATATCAGCAGCGTTGCCTTGACTCACTGCTAGGCTTTATGACACATTTCCAACTCTAGCTTCCTCAAAGATACAGTCAACAATACTCTGGTACAGCTGACTGGGCTCAGTAGTCTCTGGTATCAATGAGAGCAGACTTTCAAAATTTCACAACTTGATAAACAGTTCTAAACAAATATTGGTTGCATCACTGTTGAGTGTAATGATACCAAGCATTTTAAACACATCCAGGTTATATTTTCACTTTGAAAATACATTTATATCAGTGTGAACATGTACAGTTGCCCTTTTAGAGTTTGCCAATATGCATGTACACAGACAGACAGACAGACAGACAGAGTACTTTATTGATCCCTTTGGGAGGTTCCCTCCGGGAAATTGGCATCTCCATTGCTTCTCGTATATTGCACTGTTTAAAAATATAGAATACAAAGTAAAAAATAGAATATAAAATATAAAAAGAGACACAATAAATTAGGCAGTAGAGATAGCAGCACTTGTAGCAGGAGGACTTGTAGGAGAACTAAAGAAAATATGCATATGTATATGTGTGTACCTGAGTGTGTACATAGTAATAGCAGCAGTGGGTATGATATGCTGATGGTAATGGTAGAGTGCATATAGTTATATAATATAACAATATAATATAGCATGTAATGGTAGTATGAAATAGCATATACAATGTATAACATCCAAGAGTATAACATACATGTATAATATAATAATATAGTAGTGACATATATATATGTGTGTGTGTTTTTGAAACTTTGGTTTTGAGTTTGCTTAGGACTTGTTTTCAGGTAGTTGTCAGACTTTGTTGGTACAGAGCACTTGCTAATTTCACTCTGAATTTCAATAGGTGGGTCATTCCGTCACTTGTTACCTGTTACCTGTCTACCTGTGCAAGGACACAGACTGACTAGTCTTTTCGTAATATCTATATACGTAGCCTGCCTCACACACCATGTGCTACAAAACCATCCCCACTGTCCAAGGCTTTCAAAGAAAACGCATATGCTAGGCTGCAAACCTGCGCTGCCTCACAAAAGGGAGGTGGTACAGGAGTCCTCACTTCCAAAAATGGAACTTCACTAAGCTCTCTCTGGCCAACAACTACTCATCATTTGAGTACCATGCAATCAGTGTCATTGCACTGATTAAGCTAAATGTTGTTGTCACATACTGCCCCCCAGGGTGTCAACTGGATGACTCTGTAGTTGAACTGGACATGTTACTCTGCCATTCAGGACTACGACACACCGCTTGTCGTCATGGGAGATAACATCCACACAGACAAAGCCCAAGCAACGGACTTTCTGTCACTTATGGCATCATTTGACCTCAAGCAGGTCTCCACCTCTCCCACACACAAAGCAGGGAACATGCTTGACTTGATTTTCTGTCACAACTGCTCCACAACAAATCTGAGTGTCACTCCACTTCACCTGTCAGACCACTACTTCATTCATTGCATTGTCTCCCTACCAGAAGACTCTCCTGTTCTTCCACAAATGGCCCCCTTTGCCGCAATCTTCGGTCCCTCACACCAACCCAGCTCTCTAATGAGGTCTTGGCTTCTCTGCCTCCTCATAATGAATTCTCTGCACTCACAGTTGATGAGGCTAAAGACACTCTGTTCCTCACTTGCCTCCTCTCTGCACAATCTCTGCCCTCTAACATCCAAACCTGCTCGTGATTGCCCCCCTAGTCCATGGCTAACTGAAGTAACCAGAAAGCAAAGGGTGGGGCTCAGAGTGGCTGAGAGAAAATGGCGTAAATCTAGAGAGCCCAATGATGTCAGTGACCATCAAAGTCTTCTAACATCATTCTCCTCCAGCTTAAAAACTGCAAAGACAAAGTACTATCAGAAAAAGATCTGTGGCACATCAGCCACAGAAAATATTTTCTGCTTTTAACTCACTCGTCCACCCACCTCCTCGTCCACTCTGCTCACTGCAGACATGTTTGCCAATTTTTTCACGGACAAAGTCTCAGTCAGTTACCACTTCTCTGAGCCTGACCAACTCACTGTGCACCCACCAGCTAACAGGGCCACACTGTCCTCATTCTCCCCTCTTACTGAGGAAGAGCCTCCAAACTGTTGCTGGACTCTCGTCCCACTACCTGTCCACTGGACCCAATACCATTCAACCTCTTACAAACTATTTCCCCATCACTTAACCCTGTAGTAACGCACATCATCAACTCCTCACTTGCTACGGGTGTGTTCCTCGCTACATTTAAGCAAGCTCGACTCACTCCACTACAAATCTACTAAAATCTACACTCGACACAGCCCAGGTCGAAAACTGCAGACCAGTTTAATTCCTGCCCTTCCTGTCAAAGCTACTTGAGCAAACTGTCTTTAACCAAGTGTCGTCTTTCCTCTCTGACAACAAACTGTATGACCTGAATCAGTCTGGTTTTAAACAGGGTCACTCTACCGAGACCACTGCGTTCTGCTAGAGCTGCTGGACAGTCTTCAGCTCTCTTGCTGTTAGATCTGTCAGCTGCCTTTGAATCGGTTAACCACCAAATCCTCCTCTCCACACTTACTGAGCTTGGCATCTCAGGATCTGCCCTCCCCTGGTTTGTGTCCTACCTCTCAGTGAGACATTTCAGAGTGTCTTGGAGGGGTGAAGGGTCCAAACCATATAGCCTATCCAAAGGGGTTCCTCAAGGGTCAGTGCTTGGCCCCCTCCTCTTCTCAATATAAACAACATCACTTGGTGCAATAATCTACTCTCATGGTTTCTCATACCATTGCTATGCTGATGATACCCAGCTCTTCCTGTCATTCCCCTAAACGGCCACATGGTCTCTGCCTGGATCTCATCATGCCTGGCAGACATCTCGGCATGCATAAAAAAAAGGGCCTTCAAATCAACCTCTCTGAGACCGAGCTCTTTATCATCCCAGCCAGTCCCTCTATACAACATGAAATCAACATCCAACTCAAATGTCCACCAAAAACTTGGGTGCCATGATCGATGACCAACTAACCGTCAAGGCTCATGCAGCCTCTGTTGCTCGATCATGTTGATTCACTCTCTACAACATCAAGAAGATAAGACCCATTCTGTCTGAACATGCAGCACAACTTGTCGTAATATCACGCATCAACTATTGCAATTCCTTACTGGCAGGCCTCCCTGCATGCACGGTCAAACCACTGCAGATGATCCAGAATGCAGCAGCATGTCTGGTTTTCACCCAGCCAAAAACAGCACATATCACACTGCTGTTCAGATCGCTCCACTGGCTTCCAGTTACTGCCCACATCAAATTCAAAACTCTTACACTTGCCTACAAAACTACAACAAAAATGGCTCCCTCCTGTCTGAATGCTCACTATGCTCAGCCAATGAGAGGCACCTGATAAGACCACCTCAAAAGGGCCCAAGGTCAATAGCCAGACTCTTTTCCTCTGTGGTTCCCCAGTGGTGGAATGAGTTACCTGCAGAGTCGCTCTAAGTCTTTAAGAAAAGACTAAAGACTCAGCTGAGACTCTTCACTGAACACCATGTTTTTATTTTTTGTATATAAAAAAAATGTAGTTTGAAGATTGGTCTGTTATTTTGAAAGAGGGTAGGATCCAACCCAGGTTCTTGGAAAGAGATTTTACACTGGCGAATATAAAGTAAGGGACATAACCACTATAAAAATGAAACAGACAGCAGACAGGGCCCAAGAGATTAAATCATTTTTATAGAAAACTTAGATGGTATGGACTAGAGGACACTTAATGTCTAAAAAGCCCTGAGAAGAAAATGGGAGAAAAGTGATTCACGATGTTGAATGGCAGATGATAGATAATAGATTATATGCCATTACTTTCACTGACTCGTTATCAATGAAGCTGTGATCACAATCAACATCACTTATCATTTATGGCTGTAGGCAAAGATAAGTTCAGACAAATATTGTGCTCTTGCATTCTTTACTTGCTTACTACATATTATTGTAATTGAGTAGTAACTCCTTCATATCCTCATAGTGTACATGGAGACCTTTTCTACAATCCAACTTACAGCTATGAATATTAGGGTTCATCCAGGGCCACTGTCTTTGTGTCAGCTTTCAACTGACTTTCAGAGAAGCGACATTATCAGATATAGACACAGACACAGAGTTAAAAAGTGGATCAATTTGTTGGTATGATGTTCAGGCAAGAGTGGGCTATGATAATTAAAAGTGTACAGACCCTTCACAATCTTCGATCATTAAAAATGCGAGTGCATGTAGAGTGACACATCAATTCCTGACCTATCAAGTAGCACCAATGCTTTGCTGGGCCAAAGCTAAGCACCGTCTACGTCAGGGGCTGGGGGCGGGGTTATCTTATTGTGACCAAGGATCAGCCAGTGTTCTAATAGCAATTGCGACCCGCTTTTGGACTGGGACACACAAGCGGTAATTTGTGTCCGTCTTCACCAGGACGTCCCTGGTCTGATTGCAGATTTAATGGAATGACTCAAAATACCTCTCTTCTCAAACATAGCTGCTGTTCCCTGTAACTACAATGAAGACTGGTAGCCATTAACAGTTGATTTTTTTTTCTCCAGATCTCAATATAGGCTTGCAAAGCCAGGAACAGCACTTGCAAATGTACGTACATTGTTGCTTTGTGGGCTTCCGTATGGTGCAAACGTTGTTGGGTAAACGGCCATGCAGTGACATACTGACATTTTACAGTGACACAATGGCATGGCTCCAACTTGGCTCCTGGCCAGTGGAAAAGCTAACCGGTTCTTATGAGGCAAGAGATTTTAACCAACTAAGCACCGAACTAGCACCTTGTGCTTCATTGGTGGAAAAGCCCTAGATGAGGGTGAAAACAAGGTCCAAGCTAAAGTCATGATTGTGTGTTTGTCAAACAAACATACTGTTTAAGGTTCAATTATGTAGTGATGTTTAAAAAATAAATCATCAAGATGAATGTTTGGGGAATCATCAATATGAACATTAAAATCAACACAAAGAACAATTCTATCCTACTTCATAAGTAGGACAAACCTGGGGTAGGGTAGTCGCAGAGAATAAACATCACAATCTTATGATCCATGTCCATGACAAGCATGCCATTTCCCAGTTACACCATTCAAAATTTAGGCAAATTTATGGAATAATAATTTTAAAGAATAACAGCCTCAGTAAAACTATACTTCAAACTATGATGGTTTCATTTTACAATAAATCCACGGTTCAGATGCGTGCCAAACAATGAGGAGTGGCAAACAGCCTTCTGAGACCCACTCACCAAATGGAAAATCTGCAAATTTGTGTTGTTCTTGTTCAACAGGTGTTTAATAAATTGATCAGCCTGTCTCCCTTTTGTTGCAATTATGGACAATGAGCACTGTCGTCATTGATTCCAATAAAATACATCCTAATGTCTGTTTCACTCCCTATGCCGTGGCCTTTGCTCTGAAGTTAAACTGCTGTCCTCTCTGTGCATGAAGGAGCTCAGGCTGCCCTCATGTATACAAGCAGCGACACAGAGAGTAGAGGCAAAGATGTAGCAGACTGGCTGGCTGTTCTGTGTCATAGGCGGTTAGATTTATCAATACTGAGTGAAAATGTTCAAAGGTTATCCTTGTTAATGACATAAATGTCATCACAATCCCATATTGAGAATGTTTTATCACAAGACATGGTTAAAATCAGATTTGTTCAACTAGGACTGCTGAAGACCTATGTCATTTGTTCCTATGTGGACTCTTACTCACTCTATTAGGTGTAATCAAGTGCCAGAGTTTGACCAACCAGCAGTGCATTAATCAATAACAAAACAGTTATCAATAAAAAAAAATTGTTACAGTTCTACAGCAGTGTGCACAATTGTTCATGCAGACTGTTGTAAATTAAAGTAATAAAACAAATTATTTTAGTGCCTGCCCACACAGATGTTACACCAATCAAATCACAGCTGGCATCAAAAAGTCAGGCCTTCATGAGAACGCCAGAGTGAAAGCTACTGCAAAAAAAAGTATATATAAAACATACATAAAAAACTATAAGAAAAATATTATATCATATAAAATAATAAATTAGCAAAAACATTGAGCTTTAGACCTCTGGGACTGAACAACTGAGCAGCCAATGACAACTCTCACTGCAAACATGCTTGTTGTTGCAGCAGGTTTCAAGCTTGCAGTTCTTGTAGACACTCTCACTGTGTGAGAAGGAAATGCATATTGTATCGCTCTTGTAGCGGTGTGATAGGTGAGAATTAAACAACTCACTTTTCGTAGATAATGAGCATGGGAGCTCCAACGCATCCGTCTCTCACTCTCTCTCGACACTGACAGCTGAGGCAGACATTTTTAAAAACAGTGCCATCAAGGCACTGACGAATCGGTGCTGCACAGTGCACCAGGGGGTGGATACAAGGGCGTGGACAGGCCGGCTGTCACAGTGTGTGCGCCCTGATGGAAAACAAGAGTAGGAATACAACCCTTGTATACACACATATAAACACCGAAGTCAACAACCACTATGGAAAGCTCCTGTAAAAAAAAAAAAAAAAAAAGCCATCAACACATGCCACAATGTCGAGCTTGTCACATTATTACATGTCAGATTATTCCCTTAAAGATTCAAATCTTGAGTAGAAACCAGTGGGGTTGGGGCTGAAAACGATAAATAAAAATTTTAAAAAAGGGAAAAAAAGCTCGCTTGCTCTGGGAAACCATCTCATCCTCTCTGCATGGAACTGTTGTATGGTATGGTCTCGGTTTGCTCTCTATGTGAAGTGCCTTGAGATGACTTTTGTTGTGATTTGGCGCTATACAAATAAAAGTGAATTTAATTGAACTGAGTAGAGGTCTATGGGCATGAATGCAACTGAAGTTAAAATAGTCAACAGAATTACACCAAAGTACGGATAAATAGATAAAAGACTAATCATGATTAACAACAGTCTAAAATAACATTTACTGACAACATAAATAAACTATAATACTAATAATGTTAATCAACTAGGTCAGTAATGAATGCCTAAACTATGCAGCTGTTGGAGGCAGAGAAGACAAACAGGTGAAAAAGGAAGCCACCCAAATAGGCCACGGCCTATACCTAACCGTGTGTAAGTAGGTTCCCCAACGCCCTTTCAAGCCAACTCCGCCCATTCTGGGAAAAAAATCACACAATCATAACCTTTTTTTCTCAACTGCACTTTGAAAATTGTTAAAGAATGAGATGGTATAGAAATGCTGTGCATACAGCACTAATTACAGCAAGATATTGAATTTCACTGTGGACTCAACATTTGTCTAAGTTGTGGGCAAAATTGGACATGGCCTTGAGTTTGACAACTGTGCCATGGATGATTGATTCAGTGATTTCTGAGTTTTCTAAAATAGGACTACTACTGGAGCAAATGCAGATGAATGGAGAAATTAAAATGATTAAAGAATTTTGGCCAAGCCAAGCCATTCAAAATACATGCAAAAATGTACACTGTATTTTCCTGAGGAGTGGGTGGAATTTGCAATCCACCCACCCGTTTCGGTGTCTTTTAGTCTTGTTTTGTTGCTGCACCAAGACAAAAATAAAACAAATAATGGTAACAAAACCTAAAGGGCAAGGACACCTAAAAGGCTGTTGTTGTGACAGGAAAGTAACTTTTAGTTTCAGGTTAATCAGGAGAACAATGACCAGTCATAAGTGAGAGACACAGAAGCACAGCAGATACGGCCAGTTTCAGCAGAGTACTGCAATGTGACATGCCCTAGTTTTACTCTTACATATGGATTTTCGCAGGAATTTCACTTGGCAGCAGAAGAACAATGAACCTGTGTTGAGAACAGTAAAGGACAGTCTTCATACTGTTCATCATACTGTTTACATTGTTTGATCTAAGGTGAGCTCATCTCACAGCAAGATATGGTAACACTCAGTGTGTACCTATGATAGCAAATTCTCCGGGCTTGACTCTTCTCACAAAATCCCATTCAGTAACATGGTCAGCCTGAAATGGGTTGTCTCTGCTGTCCAATATAGCATTCCAGATATGCTTCACTTAAAGTGTGTTAGCAGGATGCCAGGATGTTATCTTTTACAGTTCAGTGACGTAATCAAATTCCCAGCATATCAACTGAGCCATCCACGTTGAGAAGGGAGTCAACAGAGGAAAAAAATGTGTATAAACATGCCTGAACACGACAATAACAACCACAAGAGAAGGCGGCTCGACCAGCTGAGCTGCTCCATAGACTGCATCTCTCAACAACATAGCTAGCATAGTGCCTCAGAGTAAGAACGTCCAAGAAATGCCTGGCATCAAAAACATTCTACTTATGGACTTCTGCAATTAGCAGCTATGCCAACACTTGCTTCACAACATGAAAAAAAAGTGCAAAGACAAACAGTCCCTCCCTGACTGACATCTGATCAAGTGACACATTTAAAAGTATAGACCTTCATATTCATAGTGTCAAAAAAAAAAAAAAAACACGGATAAAAATTAAATCATATTCAGACAGGTGGCGAACCTGTTTGGCAGCTGCTGTCAGGCTGTACAGTCTGAGAGAACTGGCTTGCACACATGGTCTGATCACAGAAAACACTAGCCATCCTGCAATCACTCACTCACTCACTCGATAAGGCACTAAATAAAACTGAAAGTGTACAGTCTGACACTTCTCTGTGACAATTCTTGGTTACGGTGATGGAAGCCCTCACAAGTCAGCATTAGGTGTTCTGCTGGTAATGCCTTGGTCACATTACATGACTTTTAAAGTTGCTGGGAGTCTTGAAGTTGTGGTTTGCACATTATATGACTGATAAGCAACAGGAGGTCACATTACATTGCCTTTCACCAAGAGGAATCCCCGGCGAGTTTGTCTGGTCTTGTGATGTGATGTGATAACAGGACAAGATTTTATCTTGCGATATGGATGTCCGCAAAAGATGAGCAGTTGAAGTTGTTTGTGTGCTGATTCGCGGCCAAACACAATGAAGAAAATGAAATGGCTGTGGTTTGAGGATGGTTTCTAGTTGCTGTTCCGGTGCTCTTCTGTCTCTCCTTCTAGACTCCTCCCCTTCCCCAGCTCACATCTGCTCTCATTGACTGTAGCTTGTTGCATGGCCCTATGACCTTCCTCTGACACAACCAGATATTAACAGAACAGATATTTAGCCTGGTTGATATTTTTCTGGCATATGCAAGGTACAAGATCTGCCTTTGAACAGTTTATGCATAACAATCAAGTGCTGAGCAAACATTGATTTTCCTCTGATCTGGGAGCTTTTGTCGGCAATCTCCTGAAACTGCCAGTGAGTGGAAATCAGGGCTACAGTCCAGTAGTGTGAACTTGTTATTAGTGTGTGATTGGTGTCAGGTCAGTGTAGTGAACTGGATGGGAGAGGACATCTGAGCAGCATGAAACAGTAACCATTGGGGGTGCCATACTGCATTTGGCTAAGATCAAGCACTGGTGAATACACATGAAATGTTTTTCCTGTGTATTTAGACTGAAGAATGCAGCTAACAAGGTAGAGCAACAGGAGGAGTCGTTCATTACAGCAAATATTACAGAGTTGCTTCCCCCTACTAACAAAACAGAAAAGAGATTTTGTCAGTTCTGGGTGTGGCTGGCAGGATATCATGTCTCCCACCAACTCATTCCCTCTTTCCTGTAATCAGAACCAGGAAGACACAGAGAAAAGGGGGGTGATCAGGAGTACAATGTTTACATTACTCGAGCTCAGATTGTTAAGGACAGTGGAGGACACTGTTTCTGACCTGAGACTAAATGCAATTAACTCACATAATCATCATGACAGGAACAATTTACCCCCTTGCTCAGTTTCTGCACTGCCTTTATGAAAACATTTCCATGTAGGAAAATATAAACTCCATTTCAAGAGTGTTGCATTTAATGCATCACAGCAAACTAATTGGAACAACACAAATAGCACATTCACATTACCAACAAGATGTGACACATGTCAGTTCTGCTAAATAGAATATAGGACCACAGCTGCAGGAGGATAGAACTGATGATGAGGGGGGAGGCAGAACACTGATGTTACAGATGAGTTCATGTCTCAGTCAATTGGTAACAATGTGTCAATTTTCTTTTTGTCATGGAAGTGTTGAAAACATGATGGTAAAAATTAGCGGTTCTAGTGAATGTTTTTGTCTTTTCTGATTGAAATTTAAAAAATGTATGTATATATATATATATATATATATATCCAAAACTACAGTCACCTGTTCTGTACAAATAATGTGGCCATATTAATTTGGAAATATCCATTTATTCACTTACAACAGACAACTGTGGGTTTCTTATTGTTGCCCCACTTATTTTTCCCAAATAAGTTTCCCAAGGTTCACCCACATGTTAGAAACACCTTTGAGAATAATGAAATTCAATTCAACAACAAAGCAACACAGCCTTCAAGGCCCCAAAGTAAAATCAATACTTAAATTTAATATAATCTTAGGGTTAATGCAGTGAACAGTATTTAATTAATTACAGCGTGATTACATTCTAAACAAAATATTGTTTGTGTGTGTGTGTTTATATAATAAAACTGTTATATTTAACAGATGAGTAGGTCTGTAAAATATCTGCCAACTGCATTGGCAACTTGCATTGACTTTATCATGACAAACTTTATAATCCTATTCAGCAAGACTTTATGGCATGTTTTCCTTATGAACTTTTTGGAAAACAACATTTCATTTGTCAGTTGTCAAAAACATGCATATATTCAATAAGCATACAATGAGCTATGTTCTGGTATATATGCTGTTGACCTTTTATAGCATTTCTACTTCCTATGCCATCCCATTTGCAAACCACAGAAAAAGCTCATTTTCCTGCCAGATAATGTGTTGCACATTGGGAGAGGTAAAACAGGAATCAAGTTAACAGTTAACTGTACAAAACACAGCGTGACAGTCTGAGCCAAGTCCTCCATTTGGAGTTTACAAGCATGGTACCTCCTCTTGGAAACCTCACTACTGCAAGGTTAGATAAATTAACTTTCCTGTTCAAAGTTGAATGTGTATGCAAGTTTGTACAACTAAGATAGCTGCTTTTGTTCTAGCCTGCTCCTCTAAAATACACTGGGAACTCAGCAGCCTCTCTCTGACCTGCCCTACATTTGGGAGGGGCCATTTATTTTGCCTACATAATAGTTTCAGGTGGACTTTATATGCAGGTGGAACAGCACCAGGTCTGATGAGAACAAAGGCTTTTTGTTTGGCTAGTCTTGCCCCAATGCAGGTGGAGTTGGAAGGACGCAGCCTGTATGTCCTTCAGCTGTATCCTGTCCAGATTATGGGACTTTTCTTTGCTCTGGTGCTGGAGTCTGCTATACAACTGTCAAAGTTAATCATACTATGATTTAAAGAGGCCGAACACTGAGTTATATTTGCAGAGGTTAGCATGCAGTTGACACAACGAGACTCAAATGTATCACAGTACCACAACTGCTAGCTGAGTTAGCTTTGGATAAATGGAGACCACGTGAGGAGGGATTTGTAATGTAATTCATGAAATTCATTTTATTCTATCATTTAGTTTTGATTCTTCCTGAAACTAGTCAAACCGGCATCTTCCTCCTCACACACAAACACACACACACCCCCTCCCCAAACGCACCAGTTACTCATGCTTAAAACCAGACCGTTGACTCAAAGGGCTTACTAACATACCTGCTGGGGAGACACACCTTGCTGAATTTTTACGTTTCCGTAATTATGCAACACAATCTGGAACCACTAGTTACTTGGCTGTATACTGAAATTAGCAAGAAACGCCACATCTTTTCCGGCACAAGTTAAACCACCGATCAATTTCCTGCTAATTTTCTTCTCTATTTCTTTTCTATACTCATGACATGCTAAATGAAATGAGATCATTAAGTCCAGGTGTGTGCTAACGCCTACTTTAGCTTGTTAGGTCAGATGTATTGTACTGTGGGTTTACAATTAACAACAAGCTAACCAGTGGTTAGCCATCGAGAACATCTGGTCAAAACTCATCCTCATCAATCTATGTGCAAAAAATGTCGCTACAAACAGACGAAGTTATTTCATACAACTTGGCAAACAAGTTTTAACGAGTCATTCCGGTAATGCGGTAACATTCAGCAATCCAAGCTATTCAAGCACACAAACAAAAAAGGTAAACACATGAGTATTAGTGACCCTCCATGTTCGTGTTTTACTTGTAGGCAACTTAAAACATTTGCTGAAAATTAAACATATATAAACGCCTTGTATGGGCTATTAATAATTTTAAGGTATAAAATAATTAACGTGGAGAACAATTCAACTCTACATCTACGAAATGCACAAATTAGCTTAAATATATGGTAGCAACAGTAAACTGCCTGATTTCTGGGTGGACTATCAGGGGTAAAATTAGCCAGCTAGCCACTTGACAATTTGAAGACTGATGTCTTGCTAAACAAGCAACTTTAGCTAGCTTGAGTTGGAGCCGGTCAGGTGTCGAACAGAAAACAGGTGGCTGTGGCGAACAGAACGACTCAGTTGTTGGCCAACTGGCTCACAAGCAAACACCTGTGGGCATTAGCTCTCTGTTAAGTACGGGCCCACCTCCCCAACCCACCTGATTCAAAACGGCCGTTGCTCAGCCAATGTCCACCGCTTACAGACGCTGCAGAGGATTCCACCTCCGGCCACTGCCCGGTGTTTCAGCGGGCTAGGAGCTCTATCCTCATGCGAAGTCAAGGAAAACTGCGACCAGACCAGACGTGACTACTCCCAGGATCCAAAGGACAGTGTGTTCGCCGAGGAAATATTACGTCTAAGGGCCGGTTAACACTGAAAAAGGTCCTTCTTTATCCGCCGCTGTACGGCGGTAGCCTTGGTGTTTCCTGCTAGGCTAAACCTCACTGCTTTGCTAACTCCTCCCTCATGATGCGTTCAAGTGCACCTTGTAAACTGTGGAAAACTCACACCCAGCGATCAACTCCCGCCCCGCTTCCGCGTTAGCGTCTGTTCTGAGAGCTTCCTCGGCTCAGTGTGGTTTCTCATGTTGGCCTATGGCTTCTTACCAAAACAGGTTGTGCGTATTCTTAGCTAAACTGGTATACATGCGTGACGAGTTATTAACATATTATTTTAACAATAACAAAAGAGTTATTTGGATAATAATTCCCATGGGGCTTTGCTGTGAAACGCAATTCTGTCCAGTCCACAGTGACACAGGCCACGCCCACTACATGGCACGCCCTCCTCACAGCCGCAGTTTGGATAGTTCTAGGAACCAAAACTAATTGTTTCGGATAAGGCCATAGACTGTATTAAACACAAAAACTGCTTGGTAAGTTTTCAGAAAAGATCGTGGTTTGGTATAAAGTCAGCATGTTGATCCAGGAAGTTATCTCAGGGTGTGTCTGCTGTAGTGAAGTGGGTGTGTCATGTAGTCTGGGACAGAGTGGGACATGAGACTGTTGGATACTTACACATATTATTTTGATCGTTAAAATTTTAGCCATTAAGAAGTACTTACTCAAACATTTTAAAATATGGATAGAAAATATCAGTATCGTGAAAGACCTGAAAGACTGTACTACCACAGTAACATTCTCATTCTGCATTCAATCTAAATAAATTATCATATTAGTGATAACAGGCAACAGCTGGATGTAATCATTTACTACACTTACATGCACTCAAGAAACCAGGATGAGAGACATTAGGTTAATTCAGAGTCTCATTACAATCACATTACATTAGACTACAGGGTCATGATTATAAGGTGTTCAATACTCAAATTTCTCTTCTTTAGTTTGGATAGAAGAACATACCACCATGGGTAACTGTTGCTCTGTTACAACCTAGGCAATGAGTGGAGACAATGTTGGGACAGGAAATGTCATTAGACAAAAAAAGGTCTATGAAACTATAGATATGACAGCTTTTGCGAAGCACTGAGTCCCTAGACTCTGAAACTGATGTTTATTCTGTTTTACAATCAAGATAACAAAAGAAAAGTTTGAATTCTAAATCATTCCAAAGCCAACATACAGTAAATCATAAATAAGTGACCTTGAACAGGAACAGGCGAAGATAACCATAGAAAATAATAATAAAAAATTCCAGTACAACCTTCAAAAGTGCAAAAGTTGAATGGTTACAACTTATCTCCAGCTTCACTGAAAATAATGTCAGCAAATATTCTAAAGACCTTACATTCCTGTAAATCATGCCACAGGTGTTTTCACTTAATTTGCCCAATTAAACCTCTTCTTCAGACTGGGTGGGTAAGCGCAGACTAATTCACATCTAGCTGACCCTTTGTGACCAGTCAGGGTGGTGCAACTTATACCTTTATTATTTAGTGAGTAATAATAATTAGTGATATCATGCAATTCTCATCATAGTTCTGCTCAAAATCAACCCTAGCAGAGGTCTACTTGCCAGAATAATTAAAACATTTGTGTGAGTGCAAGAGGCATTCACAGGACTTAATGTTGGCCACTTTTGGGCAGAAGAACTTCAAATCCAGATGACAAACACACAGTCCTGATATTTAATTTCCTTATAAGGGTAAATTAGGGTGTGGTTCTGTTAGCAGACACATCTTTACACCTGATCAATCTTAGAACAATATTCACTCTCCTTTGAGATGTAACTGTTTGGTCTCCACCCACTCTTTTAAAAAATCTCTCATTATCTCCACTATGTTCACCAGCTAGTCACTAATTGTCTGTATACTGAGCAGGTAGTGTGCTCTGGCTTTATCAGAGCTTTACTTCTGCTGAAATCAGCTGCCCTTACTGCAGGAAACGAGGTTGAGAGACTGAACATACACTAAATATGCTGTAAAACCAGAACAATGAGCTAGAAGAGGCTGAAAAGCTCTGAAGAGATGCACAGTTAGACATAATCATCCATGTAATTATCACTACCAGAGACACCTCTTGCTTTTCTCATTAGATGTTATTAAAAATATATATGGATTTATGGGAAATTTTTTTTAAAAAAGAGTCACATCTTCTAATCAACATTTTTATTAAATTTAAGTCATCTGGAAATAATGTAACATTTAGCCTGTATTTTCACAGTACATATGTGTTATAATTCTAAATGATAAAGATTTGCATTAGTGAGACAAAATCTAATAATAAAACTAACAGAAAGAAATGTATGCACTTTTCCCAAAACTAACAAAATACTTTCCAATCAGCTCCAGTTGGCAGAACAATATATCATTTTATTTTTAAAAGTTGGGGGGGAAAAAGACTAAGAATGTCTATAGTCTATAGAGAGGACTGAATGTGCTGTGCTCATGTAGCAGAGATGTTTTGACAAAGGTCAGGACAGACTGAGAGCCCGGGCTCCCTCTGAAGGGGTTGTGACATAGAAAGTCGGGGTTCCACTGTATCGCTCCTGTTGAGGAAAAATAAAAAACACACACATCAAAGCACAGTAGCCATCAACTTATGAGTCTGATACAAATCACAAAATCTGAGCATATTGGATGTCCCTTGTGCATGTTATGAATAACCATAAACCAGACTGTCCAGAAATGCTGCAGAACCATTCATGTACAGTCAAGGAAGGAAGTTCAGAGAGGGAGCAAAAGGAAAAAAACACTGGGTTTGTTGGTTTGCAACTAGGTACCTTTCCTCTTCAACAGAGACATCTTTTCCTCCTCCAAACTTCCTGTTTTACTGCTTCCTCCAGACTAAAATTACACACTCAGTCTGACTCCCCTGTAAGTCATTCAAAGGGCAAACGCATATAACCCTCCCACAAGGAAACGTAGTCAGTTTAATTAATCAAAAAATACTGTGAATAAGCAATTCTTGAGTAGATGTAGATTTGTAGTAGTAGTAGTAGTTGTAGTAGGTGGGAAAAGAGAAAAAACTGTAATCATTGGCATAAAGTCTAGCTAAATTTTCATCGTTCCATTCCATGCCAACTTCTTAGAAAACCCATCAAAAAACTTTACCTTCAAAATAAGTGTCAGTCAAACAGGAACTAAATGTTCTATGGGCTCTGAATTTGTAGGTGTGAAAGGGGTTACAGCATGGCTATTGAGCATGTGCATGTGGCTACTACACCTACACATTGACGCTTCAACCGCTTTGAGTATCACATGGGGACTCCAACAACTGCGATTGGCCAGCAGTTGCTGCTTGTTTCTAAATAATGAGATGAGATCATTCGTTTGCAGTAAGTATTAATTGAGTTTGACAGGACAGTTTGAAATTTTTGGAAATGTACTTCTTTTCTTGAGTTCGATTAGAGGTTTAACTGGAGCTGATTAGCTAAGCTTATGGAAAAGACTGGAAACATGGGAATCAACAAGCCTGGGCCAAAAAAGTTCAAAGTGTATTCTGGCAATCAGCCAGCCTCAGTGACAGAAGTGTCAGCTGGTTGCCTGGCAAGCTCATGGTGAGAGTCAAGGAATTCTTTGCGTCTGGAAACAAACAGTTCCAGTATGTAATATCATGTCTGCTTCCAGTCTCTATAAGGTAAATTAATTGACTCCTAGCTCTACCTCCACACTTAAAGGTACTCTGTGGATTTTCTGACCACTAGTAGCACTAAGGAACAATGTTTTTAAAGTGGGTGTCCACTTAATATTTTGTGCACACGCACGAATGCCGACAGTTGGCAGCAGCAACGTGTCAAGAAATGAAGCAATGCTTCAGTAAAGGCAGGGAAGTGGAAGACTTCTACCACACAGACAGACAGACAGTCTGTACTTTATTAATCCCATTGGGAGGTTCCCTCCGGGAAATTGACAGCACACAAACATAAATGTGAACAATGTAGGTTTCAAATGCTTTTCTCTTTCTGTTCCTTTTTTTTTTTGTTAAACAAGAATAGTCCAACAATATTCTTGATCCTTGATGAAATTGTTTTCAAGACACTGCTGTTTTCCAGTAGTACTGCCACTGCATTGCAGCTCTATTTGTAATAGTCTTGTACAGAGTCTACAGAACATTTCAGACATCTACTGCATATTTTAAGGTCCATAAGGCATCACATATAGATGACGCCAGTAATGTTTTAGTTTCTATGTCTGAAAGTTTCATCTAAACGTTACGTTAAGATTCACAATATGATGTGTCAGCATTTGTAAGAATAATAATCTTTAATCTAACACATATTATTCACTAGAAGGTGAACGATGAGGAATAGAGGCCAAAGACAAAAAACTCATCATCCTAATTTCTTTTCTTTTGTTTCTATATTACAAAGTTACCCCTAACTCACAAAAGAGTTGATTAAACAGTTCTAAGGATATTTGACAAGCCGAAGTGAGGTGCAGTTAAAGATTTCCGCTGGGTCAGGAGTCACCAGATCAATTTTAAATCCTTCAGCCAGAGACACCTTCAGCAGCTCCTCCACAAACCCCTGCATGTCTGTGATTTCACAGGGGCTCCAGTGCATGTTCATGATGTCATCTGACTGTGTGACTTCAGGGTCAGAGACAATTAGCCCCCGGTAGCACTGCTTGTCGTACTGGTCCTGTGGGAGTTCGTCAGGCCTCGGCACCCACTCCAGTTTCACCCTGTTTTGCCTTGGGTTGCATGGATGGGGGCTAGTGAGACCCTCGGATGTCCTATAGGAGAAGCGCTCACAAAGCAGAGTCAGGAAGGCTTTCCACGTACAAAAGAGGTCAACTGTGAAGGCTCGCACAGGGCATGTGCGAAGCTCATAGTTTTCTGGCCCATGGCGTAAGTTAAAGTGGAGAACACGGACCTGGAAGGAGAGAGCAGAATATGCTGACTGCACATTCTCCAGAGTGTACACAAACAAAGAACCGGTCTCTCCATATCTCTGAATGGGTAATTGTGCATACACCTATTGCAAATATGATGAACACATACATATAAACATTAGTTCAAAAGGTTCATGAAGGCCAATGTTTTCTATTGTTTTAGAATTCTCTGTTGAAAGAGAATCAAAATTTTGATCAAAGAGTTAGATGTGAAAAATCTGTACCTAAGCCTTTCAAATGGGGTATATGGATAAACTTCTCTTAGGATACTAAGTTTTATAGAAATTTAATTTAGAAACCCATTAAGATACTTTCAGAAAAATAGCAATTGTTGCTGCAGTTTCAGTCATTTCCAGTGGGTGAGCTCCACAACCAACACAATTATGGCACTGTGCACCATGAAAATAATATACCACACTACACAAAACAAAATAATAAACATATATTTCACGATGATTCTTGTCAGTGAAACCATATGAAAAATATGCAACACTGTACCTAACAGAGTGAAAAGATAACTAGAACATATTCTCTACCTCCAACTGGTGCCTCACAGACAACACGTAACAAAGCAGTATGTCAGAGCCAAGCCACAGTAAACACTACATATTGAACATTTATTTGCTGTGATAATGATTGAATTTTTTTGTCACTGTGTGACCATGGAAATCACATAAACTGGACAGAGGAAAACAATGCAGAAAGCATTGTTCCCCACTGTAGTTCTTACACATCTCTTCTCATTATCATAATCAATGCTCATAAAGTGATATTTAAGGCTAATTATTCCACCCTGTATATGGGCAATTTCTACTCAACTGCTGGCTGGATGGAAACAAAACAAATTAACTTGACAGTAGGTGTTGTCATACTATCAGCTGTTGCAATGATTTAACATGTTCCTCTGACAGTGATCTGCATGAACACCTTGAGGCAGCTGCCAGAGGGACAGAATTTTCTTACCTACCAAGATGTAGCCTTTAAGTTGCTGTGCCAAAATATGCCAATTAAGGCATCAAATTTGTCCATACAACTTGCATGAGGCCCACTGACTGATATTGGTCTAACCTGAACACGTACCTTGGACTCAAGATTCACCATAATCATGGCTCCTAGCGGTCTTCCTCTGAGGCTGAGAGGCATTGATGCCTCATAGTGGTGAATTTCCTCCAGCAGGGGGCATATCTGGAAGAAATCAGCCTCTCTGCGCAGCAGTGCCAGCTCTGAAAAGCCATCTGGCAGGTCCAGGGAGCTGGAACGCAGGTAATTCAAAATGTACCTGAACACTTTGCCATCACGGTCTATGAAAATATTTCCTCTATTATCTCGACGCACAGGCATTTGTCCGGTAAACATAGCACCTAGCATCGAGTCACGGCAGCGAGTCAGAGTGTCCAGGGTTGTAGCATAAATTTCTCCCCCAACGTTCAATGACACTGGGTCCTGGAGAGAGTTTCTGTTGCTGTTGTCATCAGGTGAGTTGAGGTTCAGCATCTTGAAGGCAGTGATTTCTGTGATCATGTGAAGTCTTCTCTGATGTTGTTGTTGTGAGGACAAGGATCCTTCTGCTCTGGTCAGGAATGCTAAGGACTGAGGGATGTGGAAGTTTCAAGTGTTTTTTTTGTTTCCAAGAAAGTCTTGTTTGCAAGCCACAGTAGTAGCCAGGATACAGCCAATTAGGAAAGATGTGAGGAAATCTGCCAAGTCTGCTTCCAAAGTTGAAGATTTATAAAACCGGAGTTTCAAACCTATACAAGGCTGCTGCTCTTTTCTTCTCACCGCTGCTTCAAAACAATCGTCTCATCCTTATAAATGCAGGTGTTTACCAAGTTTTTCTGTTGTTAAATTTACATCTATGTTGACGAATCTTCCACAGGATCCTGAATGGTGTCAGCCAACAGCAGGCCTGCACTCTGACTGTGCTAAGCAGAAAGGCAGCAAGGCCACACTGATCAGACCAGCATGCTAAAAACTGGACACTTCTGGCTCCGTCTCCACGAAGCTTGCTTTTATTCTCAGCCCCCGATCTCTTGCTCTCTCACACACATATACATTCATACACACAGACACACATACTCACACACTCACACACTGGGGCTGTCCGAGATGGCACGGGGGACTGGCCAATTTGTCTGAAATGCCCCCCCTTAAAGTGACAGCAAGAACACTGAAAAGTGCTTTTCATCCTCAGTTGAATAAATGAACAATCTCCCCAGACACTTTCATTTCAAATACCCTTTGGAATGCAACCCAACCAACAGCAGAACTGACACTGTAACTACTACTACTACTGCATCCACAAAAAACTGTATGTTCTTGTTCAACATAAAATTAAACACCTAAAATATCTGATGGCTATTAGGTGTAATATTTTAGGGCAAAATAGATGGATGGAAGGAGAAGATGGAAAAAATGATTTTGTGCTTTCTGTCTGAACAGTTGTTCCTTTCATCAACCAAAGATGTGACGAAAAATATTCGTTGACTTTTTTTCACTACAAAAACTACTAAACGTAAGTAACTTTTGAAATCAGAACTATGATGAAATGAATTACACTTTTTGTCAATGGATAAAAGATAAATAATAAAAATAAATAATAATATGAAAGTCAGAAGAATGGAAATGATAAAATCAATGTTTTGATGAAGAGTCTACAGCACAGACCCACATACATCTGGAGAATCAAACACCAGCTCCTGGTTAGTAAAAGAGTTTCCTTTGTCACCCAAAATATCTCTAGTTCAGAAGTTGATTTAGCTGTTTGACGTGTATACACTGCCGTCAAATAAGAACTATCTTCTATTCAGTGATATTCTGTGTATATAAGTTCTGTTTGGGATGTTCTTGGAAGGAACAAATTGATGGACTGAATTCTTTTACAATCCACTGAGAATTAGACAAGAACCAACAAAACAGCTGAAACAAACCAATTAATATTTATGAAAAAGGTAAGTTAATATGACATTGTAACATGTAAATGTGGACTTATAAAACAATCATACCATCTAGATCTTCCTCTAGAAGTTTGCTTAAGAAATATTACCATGCTATCCCTGAGTTGTATCTTTTATAGTAGCAGCTTTTGCCTAATAACAGCACATCTTTACCTACCAGCTTTCCATATATAGACTAAAAAATGTTATCTATTGAGAATAATCCGGATAATATACATAAAGTACACATGATCTCTACAGTCTATAATGTATGTGTAAATAAATGTGTTTGTGTGTGTCTTTTAACCTGCATGTGGAGCATAGTCCTGTCAATGGCATGGGCCTGCAGCAAAGTCACGGTGCATCCGCCGAATCCTCCGCCAGTCATCCGGCTGCCAAACACCCCTTCTACGTCCATGGCTGCAGACACCAGCTCATCCAGTTCCCTGCAGCTCACCTCATATAAGTCTCTGACAAAGGGATATAAAGTTATCACACACCTGCCTCATTCAATGGCTCTTGGTTAAACAGATGTGATACAGCTGCTTTAAGTGTACCTCAAGGAGTTGTGGCTCGCCACCATTAGCTTGCCAAACTCTTTGTAGGCTCCTCTCTTAAGGGCTTCAGCAGCCTGGACAGTTCTTTCTATCTCCTCAATCACATGACGAGCTCTTCGATAGGTTACATCATCCAGTCTGTCCCTTGCCTCTGAAATGATAGGGAAGGTCAAAACTGCATGCTGCACATCTTTATGCTAAGCTAGGCTAACAACACACAGGCAAGAGACTGATATGAATTTTCTCATCCCAGTCTTGGAAAAGCAAATAAAATGATTTGAAAAATGTTGGACTTACTTTGTGGCAAAGAAAAAAGGACAGCATTCAATCTAAACAAGTAGTAGGAGACAGGAGAAGACAGGACAAGACAGAATTATACCAATTAAATGGAAGAGGATGAGGAGAAGATGTGACAGGGCAGGAATCAGGACAGCACAGCACAGCATGGAGCAGGACAGGGTATAATGAAACAAGACAGAGTGGGACAGTACCGATAAGCAAAGCATATAAAAAATGTGCTTCACACCCTCCAGGTCCTTCATGGTAGCATCTCTGAGACTGTCCTTTCCCAGAATGGAGGCAGCCTCCTCACACTGTCTGCGTCTCATGGGGTACTCGCTGCCAGTCAGAGAGTGTTTCACATTGGAGTTGGTGATAAGAATGGCTAGGCCTGGATCTACCAGAGGAACAGGGGTGGCCTCCAGGGACCTGAGAATCCACAAGGATTGAAAAAGGTGGTTTTAATAAACAGTATAGTTTTAATATACTTACATCCTCTCTGTTTGAAAAAATTGTCAAACATGCCAATAGCAACAAAGAAGAGACAACCCAGTCACCTCAATGTTATCAAAGACTTGTGGATTAATCTAGACTCATCAGATCATTACACTACCTGCAGTCAATGAGCAAAGCATGTCCCTCCCTACCAAGAACAGACACAAATTGATCCATAATGCCACATGGTACACCAGCATGACTGTGTTCTGCCTGCTGACAGGCTATTGCTTTGGATATCTTGTCTCCATCATCTGTGGGGAAAAGTCAAAGATATAAAATATATACTAAAGATCCATGGTCATATACGTTTGGATTAACCATTAGATTTGTAGACATTAAGTTAGCTTTATTGCATTTTGAGCAACCACAGCAGAATTTCAATATTAGTATATGTTAATACTGAAAATCACTGGACATCATCTATCTCTAACATAATGAAGATTCCTTCCTTGCTGCACTTACTAAATATCAGAGTCACACTGACATATGCATTATAATCTCAGATTCTGACCTGGCTTGAGTTGCTGCAGGAATGTGTAGAAAGCCACCTCAAGAGAGGCAGAGCTGGACAGACCTCCTCCCAAGGGAACACTGCTGGCTATTACCGCCCTGAAAGCCGGGATAGGAGCAGCTGAAGCACAGCAGACACAGAGAGAGCACACATTAAATAAATATCATGTAGTGTCCAAACAAGGCAGGTTAATATATCATTTGTGATATCAACAAGGTTCTGCTTTAAATATGTTCAGTTTGACAGGACATGACTGACTCTGTGAGTTGAAATATGAATAAACTAGAGAGAAATAATAATTAAACTCCTTTTTAAAAGTGATATTTCATGTTTTATTATATTACATAATTTCAATAAATCACAGGTAATGTTTTGAGTCACTGCTCCTTTATTTACCCCTGTAATGATGTATTACACCCTTAACATAGTTTGCCCAGCTGGGTAATCCTGGACACAGCGGTGAGCCATCACTGGGCAGGCTGAAGTCCACCCTCCCAGGCTCATCAGCATCAGTAGTTGTTGTGATGACAGTAACATCCTGGCCAGAGGTTTGACTCCCTGCCACCACAGTCACAAGGGGCAGAGCCTGGCTCAGTAAACACAAACAAACCCATGTAGATGGTGGTTATTTTTTACTCTTTGTAAGGGAGGAAACATTTTACCAAAATCCATTTTTAAAAATCTGGAATATTCATTCCGTTACTCGCACTTGGACTCAAGTCCATGTGCCAATCCTTGAGTCTACTCTTCTGTTAAACATGAAAATGAACCACCAAATCTACAGATCAGCTGGTTAGTGATCAAAGTTGCATTTATGCCTAACTAGTGTAATTGTTGCTGGGTGCACGTGATGAACAGCACAGGCAAAAAAAACATGTCTTTAAATGTCATTTGGTGGGACAAACAACACTGTTTCCCTTCACCCAGATCACACTGAGAAGCTGTTTGCTGTCCACCTTGGGAACACAAAGTTTACCATCGGCAGTACAAATCCCTGGTTGTAGTCAGTGTGCTCCCCGATCAGGTTGACTCTTCCAGGAGCACACACCGCCGTCCGAGGAGCCTCTTCCCCGAACACTTGCACATACAAGCGGCGAGCCTCGGCAACAAGCTCAGACACGGTTAGGAAGGAGCTGGCCATTGGACAACACAAAATTTCGAATTTAAATACAAATTAAGTCGATGGCAGACAAGATAACAAAACGCTACGTAGCTGTGACACGTGCAATACGGTCTTCTTCTTTCTATTATTATTATAATTATCTTCAATGGCGCTTGGCAAAGAGCTTTTAGGCGCATTACCGCCACCTTCTGGATTGGAGTGTGGACCGGAACTTATCTTCTCTATATTCTTCTACCCAACCCAGTTTTCGCCAATAATTATAACACTGCTTTATATCCACACTTCCTGAACTTAATTGTAAAACTTCCTTGATCTCAAATTGGATGCACTCTTAAGAACCGTCTACTCTTAAGAACCTGCCTTTCCTGTTTATGGGTAAATCTTCAATTCAAAATGGGTTTTTCATTTTATTTTAATTTTTCAACGTATTCCTCTTTTTCTGTTGTTTCATTGCGGTGGTAATCATGGCAATCATCCTTTTGGGCTCCAAATCCTCACAATTCATTTTCTTGTTTAATTTTCTTAATTCTTCTTGGTACACCCTGTCCGGCAATTCCCCTTAAAATGTCAAACACAACAAATTACTGTCCCCTTCTCACCGCCTCAGACTCTTGTCAGTCTTCTTGCTTCACATACACCTGCAATATCCCGGAATGATTTGTCCTCTACTAACAGTGGCCACTGACCACTCCTTTCTTGCTTGCTTCTGATCTCAGTGAGAAGCAAGTCACACAGTTAGTCCATGTATCTCCAAATAAAAAAAATTGAAGGCAAGACAGAGACCAAGCAGGAGACCTCGGGTGGATGGCCCAGGGGCATGTGGGCTTGGATGGGTGGCCTGAAGACAGATGGGTGGAACAAGTCTGGAGGACGACCAGGAGGCTGAGAAGACCAACAAAGCTGCTCTGGATGATGGGCAGGAGGGCAGCAGCATGTGATCGGTGATGTAGACGAGATCACTCTGGAGGTCAAAGACCAGCAGCTGGACCCAACTCAGGACCAAAGACCAGCAACTGGAGAGCCAAGTTGGAAGGCAGTGATAGGGCTGCAGGACTCCAGGGCAGTGATGGGGCTGCAGGTAGCTAAACCAGTTGAGCCAGAGTAATAGGAGACTGGTGCAACTCTGGAGAAAGAGTTGGCTGAGCTGCTGACAGAGGACCAGGGGCAGGAGTGAGTGATGGAGCGCTGTGTCAGTGTGTGAAAGAGTGGCAAACCGGCGCAGGAACTGGAGTTGGCAGCAGGTTAGCTGGCTGAGGTGCTGGATGTGAACTCTATATGTAGAGTCAGCAAAGTGTCCAAAAAGAATTCAGAGCAGAAAAAGGGCTAATCGTATGCTGAAGCTGCTAAGAGAATGGGGAGAAACCACAAAATGGTGGCTGTGCAAAAGGAACGACAAAACACCAATGCTACACCAAGGAAAGGATTTGCGCCAACTTGGATTCTCAATTGGATCTGGGTTATAAGATAACCTTTATTATTATTTTTTACCTTTATTTGTTCCATGGTGGGGAAATTTACATATGACAGCGGCACAGGGGATAGCAGCAGTTAAATAGTAAATAAACAAGTAACAGGCTAAAAAGAAGGTATTTACAAATTTACATGACTTATTTATAGTTCAAATATGGATATGAAATATAAAATATGAAGTATAAAATATATGACCAGTAAATATACACCATGGGCCTGAATTGAGCTAGGAAAGGAGAACTTAAATATGGAATATGAAATACTAAATACAGAATATTGCACATTGAATTAAAATTGTACAAATGTACTGACATGCTGTGTATGGTCTATTGTGGACAGTGCTGGTTGTACAGTCTGACAGCTGTAGGAAGAAAAGACCTGCAATATTACTCCTTCACGCACTTTGGGTGAAGCAGTCTGTTGCTGATGGCCACGCTGGTAGGTGAACTGAAGTGGGTCCATCGATGAACCCACCAGGGGGCGGAGATGAGCAAAGACCAGCCGCTCCAGGGTCTTCATCAGGTAGGATGTTAATGCCACCAGCCTGTAGCTGCTGAGGTCCTTGGGGAGCGGTGTCGTGGGGATAGGTACCAGGCAGAATGTCTTCCTCGGTTGTGGCACCCTCCCCAGCTTCAGGCTCAGGTTGAACATGCGCCCAAAAACCCAGCACAGCTGGTCTTCAGGAGCCTGGAGCTGATGCTGTCCGGACCCACTGCCTTTGTCGCCTTGATCTTCCAGAGCTGGTTTCTCACCTGGGATGTTGTGAGGGTCAGGTTGGAGCAGGGGGGCTGTGTGCTGGGTGGTGGGGGTGGGAGGGTTGAGTTGATGAACCGAGCAGTGGAAGGTAGATGTGAGCAGAGAGTTGCAGGAGGGGAGATGGGGGTGGATCTGTTGTAGGAAAAGATTTGATCAGCCATCTGCCCTTCCCCCAGCCCAGCCCTCCCTGCTGCACCCCCCTCTCATCGACACCAAAAGCTGACGGCTGTTGTGTGCATCACTTTGGATGATGGGTGGCAGGACACTGTAAAAAGTATTCACTGTGAAACTGTTACAATCCAGTTGGTGGCAGTGATGCAGCTCATAAAGATACGAACCACCACAAAACTGAACAGAAGAAGAGAAGACATCACATGATCAGTTTGCTTTTTCAACTTGTTTTTTCAGCTTGTTCAGTCCAAAATCGCAATTGTAATCAAGTTGTTGCCTATACACTAAAACAGAAGTAGAGGAGGGAATAACTCAAAGGCACTAAAAGCCTGGGCATTATGAGTCAAGCTGTCTCTGTACAGCAGCATGTCTCCTTAGAGATGCTGGTTGGAAAAATAATTTAACAGTGGCACCTGGTGGCCTTTGTGTTGAGGCACCTCTGGAAGCAGCTGCTCAGCCATGTGCTACATGTTTCAGACAGTCAGACAGACACACAGACAGAGTACTTTATTATTCCCTTTGGGAGGTTCCCTCCGGGAAATTGGCATCTCCATTGCTTCTCGTATATTGCACTGTTTAAATATAGAATACAAAGTATAAATAGAAAATCAAATAGAAAATAAAAAATATAAAATCTAAAAATAGACACAATAAATTAGGTAGTAAATTAGGAATTTGAATCAAACATAGGCACTTGTAGGAGAAAATATGCATATGTCTATGTGTGTACCTGAGTGTGTACATAGTGATAGCAGCAGTGGGTATGCTATGCTAATGGTAATGGTAGAGTGCATGTCTGTAAAATTAAGGACTTAAAATTAGTAAATAAGTTTTAAAACAAGCCAAATTATCTATCATGTCTAAAAATAAGATTTTAAATCTTGGCAAGTTCCAAATTATTTGCAGTGTTTATCTGATGGCATTATGGGATTTACTTAATGTAAAAATCATACTGACTCAGAAAAGCATTGTTCCATAAAAACAGACTGAGGCTTAATATTGGCCGATTCCTTTAAAGCACAAAGTGTATCCATCTTTTTGCACTGGCTGATCAAGAGAAATGTTCACTGGGTGGTGAGAGAGTGGCTTGGAGACTATGGGGGAGCAGAATATATATATATACATGCTGATTTAATCGCAAGCAGTCATATATATAAATATTGGCTTGGAAATTGGAATGAAGATGTTTTTTTTGTTTTTTTAACCTGTCCTGTAATGCAACTTGAGCAAATAGCGTGATGTTCTAGATGCCCAGTCGTGCCACACAGATTTGATCTGCTACAGAGTAGTCTGAGATACTTCTCCCATAGTATGATTTACCCCCCACCCCCCAGGAGCAAGCTGTCATGACTAAGAAAAAGCGTTAAGTTACTTTTTTGCATTATGTCCTGTCTCATGTTGTCTCGTCATTTCCTGTTTTACTTTTGTAACCATCTCCCCTTTCGTTCCAGGTAACTTGCCCTTCCTCCTGTGTTTCCCGCCACTGTGATTGTCTGCCCCGCCCTGATTGTCTCCACCTGTTCCCCATTACCTCGTGTATATAATGTCTTTGTCTTCCCTTGTCCTGTGCCAGTTTGTCGTGTCTGTATAGTCCGTCATCCTACGCCTCATGCTCAGTGTTCTCTTTGTCAGGTTTGCCTTTTCTTTTGATACTTTGTTTAACTCATGTCTTGTTTTGCCTCAGCCCCGTCTGAGTGATTTTCAGTTCAGTACTTTGTTTGGTAATCTCTGTGGAGTCATTTTCTGTTGTACTTTGTTATTGCCTTATCCTCTTAAGAGTGATTTTGAGTTTTGCCTTTTTGCATTAAAGATCTTTTATTTTGAAACTTTCGTCTTGTGGTGCTGCATTTGGGTTCAGATCAGACTCCGGCCTTGTCACAAGCAGAATGAAGATGTTTTAAACATTGCAATGCTGTGGCACACGAGTAAAACACTGAACAGAAATACCTAACGATGGCATTAAAATAATATCAATAATAATAATAATAATAATAAAAAATTATTTTACTCCCAAAGCTTCAGACATTTTTGCCATTGCACCACTTTTTCATTAAAGCCACCACCTCCCTGAAATTGTTACAGTTCTGCTTGTCAGGACTGAGGGACTGAGGAGGGAACTGAGGAAGCTCCGGCCCCGGAAGGCAGCGGAACCAGACAACGCGTGTCCCAGACTCCTCAGGTCCTGTGCTTCTGAACTCGACGAGCCGCTACAAAGAGTCTTCAACCTGAGCCTGCAGCTCAGCAGAGTGCCCACCCTCTGGAAGACATCAAGCATCGTTCCGGTTCCCAAAAAGAACCGGCCCAGCGAGCTGAATGACTTCCGACCAGTGGCACGCACATCACACCTAATGAAGACTCTGGAGTGGCTGTTCCTCAACCTCCTCAGGCCTCAGGTGCAGCACGATGAGGACCATCTACAGTTTGCCTACCGGGCAGAGGTCGGTGTGGAGGATGCCATCCTCTACCTGCTACACCGAGCCCACTCGCATTTGGACAAGGGGAGAGGCACTGTCAGGATCCTGTTCCTGGACTTTTCCAGTGCCTTTAATACCATCATGCCCCTTGCACTACAGGAAAAGCTTAACAGAATGCGAGTGGACCCCTGCCTGGTTGCTTGGATCTCCAGCTACCTCACAGACAGACCACAGTACGTCAGGCTGAAGGACATCACGTCTGACACTGTGGTCAGCAGCATCGGCGCTCCACAGGGGACTGTGCTGTCCCCGATCCTCTTCACACTCTACACCGCGGACTTCTGTTACAACTCGGAGCTGTGTCACATCCAGAAGTTTGCGGATGACACGGCTATCATGGGCTGTATCAGGGAGGATGATGAGGAGGAGTACCGGAGCCTGGTGAGGACTTTGTTGTCTGGTGCCACAACAACAACCTGCAGCTCAACACCTCCAAGACCAAGGAGCTGGTCATTGACTTTGGGAGGGACAGAGTCAGTCCTAGACCAGTTCTGCTGGGAGCAGAGGAGGTGGAAGTGGTGCAGGAGTACAAGTACCTTGGGTTGTGGCTGGACAACAAGCTGGACTGGTCAAGCAACACGAGGAAACTGTATAAGAAGGCTCAGAGCAGGATGCACTTCCTGAGGAGGCTGAGGGCGTTCAACATCTGGAGGAAGCTCCTGTGGATGTTTTACCAGTCTGTGGTGGCCAGCGTTCTTTCTTATGCTGTGGTGTGCTGGGGAGGGAGCACAACAAAGGCAGACCTCTCCAGGCTGGAGAAGCTGATCAGGCGGGCCAGCTCAGTGGTTGGGATGAAGCTGGACCCTCTGGCAACAGTGGCAGAGAAGAGGACTGTTAACAAACTGCTGGTCATCCTGGACAATGCCAGTCACCCTCTGCACACTGTCACCAGCAGCCAGAGGAGCCTGTTCAGTGAGTGGCTGCTCCTCCCCAAGTGCAGGACCAACAGACTGAAAAACGCCTTTGTCCCCTGTGTCATCAAACTGTTCAACTCCTCACTGGGGAGAAGGAGGGCGAACAGAAGAACAGAGGGACAATAGACTGTGCAATAAACTGGACTCTAATATGTGCAATATAACCCCATCCTGGGTAATACAACTGACTGTTAATGTGTGTGCAACACACCAAATCGTGCAATACATACTCGATATATAATTCTGTTACTGCGGTTGTCATATAGCACAGTATAGTATATAATACTATATTATACCACATATTACCCTTATATATTATTATTAGCACATTACTAATATTATTATATATATATATATATATAAAGGAGTGTGTGTAGCATATATTACACTTTCATACTGTTATACATGTAGGTTATATACTTGTATATTATATATTACTATTTTGTTATTATTATCACTATTGCTACTATTACTGTACTACTACTAGTATTTCTGTCACTGCTGTTGTTGATATTGATGCTATATAGTACATGGCAGTATAATATATTATTATTATACCACATATTAATATTATTATTATTATTAATATATTATTACTACTATTATAATTATATGTAGTTGAGTGTAGTATATATAACATTACATTACTATATCATTATATTATACATGTACATGTATGTCATACAATGTATATGCTGTATTATATTATACTACTACTATATGCTATATTGTATTATTTTATATTGTATTATTATAGTAGTACTGTAGTACCATATTACTAGATTATATTTACCATAATGCACTATAGTATTAGCATTACCACTGCTGCTATTGTACCTTGTACACACTCAGGTATAAACATTCAAACTTCTGTTATCTCTATTGCCTAATTTATTGTGTCTATTCTTAGGTTTTTTATTTTTTCTACTTTATATTCTACTTTATATTTTGTATTCTAAACAGTGCAATATAGGAGAAACGATGGAGATGTCAATTTCCCGGAGGGAACCTCCCGAAGGGATTAATAAAGTCCTCTGTCTGTCTGTCTGTCTGTCAGTCCCAGTACTTTTCCACTGACCCCGCCTTCTGCCTTACCTCACCTGCTGGCCACGCCCACTCCATCAACTCACCCAGCTGTTTTCAATCATCAATCAGGACTTTATTTAAGCCTCATCACTTCACTCAACCCTTGTCAGATTGACTCTTTGTATTGTGTCAGACTCTCCAGCAGTCTTCTTTGGACCCTATCTCTGTTGCTGAATCTGCCTGTTTCTGATCAACCTGCCTTGTTGTATCCCAGGACTCGCCTCAGCTTTCTGCCCCTGATCTGTTTCTGTCTTCCAAGTCTTTTGCCAGCCTTGTCTCCGTGGCTCAGAGACTGTCTCCGTGTGGTTTTAGCCATCCTTCCATAGGTTTGATGTATATCTACCAGAAGATTTGCTTTTCTGAAATAAGGGACTTCGCCAACGACCTCTGTTTCTGACACGTTGCACAAAAAAAGGGGCCAGAACATCCATTAAATAATTTAACATACACCTATCACTTTGGATGGATAGATGGATGGATATACTGGCTGTATGTTGAGTTACTTGAACAAGCCTCTGATGAGTAGATCAAATCCCATCATGTGGAACAAATCAAGGACCTTTTGTACACAAGCAGTTCAGTTGGTCAGTGCCACAAATTAGTTTAAATGTTGAAATATTTCTTCTTCATTTCACGTTATAACCTCTTCAAACTGTCTGATTATTTCCAGATTTATGTGCAAATATTAGACATTTTCAATGTGGGGTCTGAAAGTCAGGCACATTTGGGCAATGGTCTCTATTCTATAGCTTTGAGGGATCACAACTGCAGGAAGTTCTGTTTTCTAAACTTTCTATTTAGTCAGGAACAATAGTTTCAAAACCAGTTTTAACATGTCCATGGGATGTTTTTATATGCTACAGATATGCTATATGCAGAGAAGCTGGAATGATGATAATTGTGCCAAACCACAACTTTAGATCTGTGAAAAAGTGACTGATTTCTAAAATTATTTTTCATCCACAATGCGAAATATACAGTGATGAGCACCATACTGCAAGATTGTGCCTTTTATCTCCTGTTTTTATTATTATTAAGAAAGCTATAAGAAAGATATTTAGTATATCCATGGCAGATTTAAAAGAAATTGAGGAAAAAATGGACTTAAAACAGAATGTAGGTTGAAACCAATTGCAGCACAGCACAATACAGAAATTACTGTTGATGATGTTTATTGTAAACAGATAAGGAGCAACAACATTAAGCTTAATAAGGGAAGTCATTTCCTGGGGCTTGGGGAGGGTCCGGGGGCTCGAGCTGGGGAAACTGTGGCAGGTAGGGAGGAGAATAGCTTTGCTGTGGTGCTGGCTCTGCCTGGGAGTATTGGTTGTTTGACATCCACTCTCGGTGGCTCCAGGAACATCAAAACATAGAGGAGTCCTGCCTGTGTAACAGAAAAACAAGCAATGAATCATTTTGGACACAACTAAACAACCTTTTCATTGGTGGAAACTACATTGTTGAATTTGACCTCTATTAATGGAGTAATATTATACACAACAATAATAATATTAATCACATTAGATAAGGTTCCTGTAATAAATCAAATCCATGCATGTAAAGTTAACTTTCATTTATCACCACTTTATGTCACTACTGGAACTTCTGTAGTCTCAGTGAGGGGATTACTTACTCAGCCATCTTTAGGAAAGTCCCCACCACTCTCCAGCTGGTCCTGTAGTCGTCCATCTCTTCTGGTCTGGTCTTCTTTGTGGTCAAGGTAATCCTGGGTTTATAACTGTGAAGGCTGCATGAACAGACCAGGGGAAGTGCTTCAACTTCCCCATCTGTGGACAACAAACATGACAATAGAACAGAGTGAACAACACAAATAAGAAGTGAATTATTAAATTAGCTGTAAGAATTGCAGAGGACTTTCATCAAGTTGTTTTTAGTTAATACCTTACCTCGGTCTGTCACAGCCATCATGACCTGAATAAAAAATGAAAATAGAATGGAGTGAGTAAAATAAACCATTCCAGAATTTTGAAAAATGTGATAATCAGATCCACTGGAGATATTATTTCCTTACTTCTGTCTGTTAAAGCCACCTATCCACACCTAACTAAAAAAAATCTGATTAGCGTCAGTAAACAATCTTTGAATCTGCAAGTCTTATATAATTCAGACTTGCAGAAGACTTACCAGTGTCATCAAGAATAAACGTACCATTCCCTGGTGCACTTAAAGAAAATACATAACAGTTAAACAAAGTCAGAGAATAATAATTGCTGAACTATCAAATAAAATTAAATTTGCAGCACAGTTTTGCTAATGAAATTAGGAATTGTTAACTTACCTCTGGATCAGACATCTACAACTTAGTTAAAGTAATAGTGTGTGTGTGTGTATGTGTGTGTGTGTGTGTGTGTGTGTCTAGGTGAAAGAGAGGCACATTAAAAAGTGCTTTGGTTGAAAGCACAACATGACAAATTATATAAACACTTCATCTAAAAGTCCTATACATTAGCACTAAAGGAACTATTATCTTATCTTATCTACTACTACTAAGGCTTATCTTGTCATATCCAGAAAAATAATTTGATTATTTTTACTATCTTGTCCTGTGTTTCATGTTGTCTTGTGTTTTCCTGTTTTATTGTGAAACTAACTTCCCCTCTCGTTTCAGGTTGCTTGCCCTTCCTCTTGTGTTTCCCGCCGTTGTGATTGTCTGCCCCGCCCTGATTGTTTCCACCTGATCCCCTTCCTTGTGTATTTAAGTCTGTGTCTCCCCTTGTCTTGTGCCAGATTGTCTTGTCTCATTCGAGTAAGTCTCTCCAGCCGTCATTTCATGTTTCACCTTGTCTTAGTCATTGTTAAGTTTTTTGTTGCTACTTTGCCTTACCTTTTTGCTGTTTACTTTTTCCTCATCAGAGCGATTTTGAGTTCTTCTCTTTTTCTCCGTTTTGACTCCTTATGTTTCCTCATCGCGAGTGATTTTCAGTTGATACTTTTAATAAACACTTTTGTTTTGAAGACGCCTCTCTCTGAGTTTTGCTTTTGGGTTCAGCGTTTTCTCCAGCATTGTCATATCTTATCTTATCTTACTACTATCTACTACTACTACTAAGGCTTATCTTATCTTATCTTACTACTATCTACTACTACTACTAAGGCTTATCTTATCTTATCTTACTACTATCTACTACTACTACTAAGGCTTATCTTATCTACTACTACTATTAAGGCTTATCTTATCTTATCTTACCACTATCTACTACTACTACTAAGGCTTATCTTATCTTATCTTATCTTACTACTATCTACTACTACTACTACTAAGGCTTATCTTATCTTACTACTATCTACTGCTACTACTAAGGCTTATCTTATCTTACTACTATCTACTACTACTACTAAGGCTTATCTTATCTTATCTTACTACTATGTACTACTACTACTAAGGCTTATCTTATCTTATCTTATCTTATCTTACTATTATCTACAATTATTACTATCTACAGCTTATCTTACTACTATCTTTTTTTTTTTTCTTTTATGGACGAAACTGGTCTGAAATAAAGTTGGAATTAATATCTAAGGCTTATCTTATCTTACTATTATCTACAACTATTACTATCTACGGCTTATCTTATCTTACTACTATCTACTACTATCTAAGGCTTATCTTATCTTATCTTACTATTATCTACTACTATTACTATCTACAGCTTATCTTATCTTACTGCTATATCTACTACTACTACTACTACTAAGGCTTATCTTATCTTACTACTATCTACTACTACTACTATCTAAGCCTTATCTTATCTAATCTTATCTTATCTTATTTTATCTAACTACTATCTTCTACTACTACTACTACTACTACTACTAAACTGTTTAAAAATAGAAAAAAAATAAACCTGGTCCAAGATACCACCTCAGCTGCGACCAACCCTACAAGACACATAGCAAGGGTTTCTGCATCTTCATATCACCAACTTGTCTCTACTTGGTCTCACTGATCAGAATTTCCAGACAAATGCATACTTACCATTGAGAAACTTTTCTGAAGAGACAGTTGCTCCCTCCTCCGGTCGGCGTGGTGGCCTGATCCAGTGGAGCTGGGTGAACCCTGTTCCTCCTTCGTCCACTGAAAAACCTTGTCCACTGAAACACATTATTCTTAAGGGTTTTGGTGGACTGCAGTGTCTCAGCAGGCTCAGAGGGCTGCAGGGTCACCACAGGCTCAGGGGACTGCAGGGTTGTCTGGACAGGCGCAACAATCACCTGGGAGATAAACATCTGCGTTACTTCAGGGATGGTGGAGGAAAAAGAGGTACAGGAGTCAGGTCTCATACTCCCCTCTGGCTGGATGGAAAGTCCAGGGATAGATCCCGTCTCTCTGGTCTGGTCTTCCTCTTCTCCGAACAGGTAGCGACAGCACACCCGGGAAACCATCTCATCCAGACTCTGAACAGGTTGGCAGTTGATCCCTGAGACCGGGGTGTTGGTCCCAGTGGTCAGAGAGCTGATGGAGAAAGAAGAAGAACTAGAGACGTTGTCCCAGTTCTCTGCTTCCTCCATCTTCCTCAGACCGTACATCTAGTGGACAAGCACAAAAATCAGAAAATTGCAAACATAAACAGAAGTAGAAGTAACACAGTTTTAGTTGCATTGAGAATTTAAATGTTAAACAAATATACAGTGAAGATATCAGGGAGCTATTTTGTCAAAACAAACATTAGATCTTATTATTTTTTTTACAGTATTTAACATGTTATTTATTCATATATATTATTATGCAATCAGTATATATATTCATATGCAATCAGTTTATATGTGATTTTGAACACATGAAAACAAATTTCACATGTACTTCTGACTGCATGCATTTTAATATTTGCATGTGTGTACTGAGTTTACTACTTGTGAAATTTGTTTCTAATTACAACTAGTTAATCTACAGATTAAGAACAAACACCAACCTCTGGGGCTGAAAAATGAAATATCAAAAGCTATAGTTCTTCAATGGGCCACTTGATGTAGACTCCAAAATCTAGAGCACAGTTTTGACTTTGGTAGACACCAAAGTCAAAACGTTATAACAAGTGTTACAATTTATGGTGATAATACTTTTGAAAAGGCGTTTGTGTGAGGTTTGTCATGTCCAAAAGATTATGCTAAGTTAGATTTGGTTATGTCTTGTCTTGTCTCGTGATTTCCTGTTTTATTTTGAAATTCTAACTCTCCCTCTCGTTTCAGATAACTTGCCCTTCCTTGTGTTTCCCGCCACTGTGATTGTCTGCCCCGCCCTGATTGTTTCCACCTGGTCCCCATTTCCTCATGTGTATATATAGTCTGCGTCTCCCTTTGTCTTGTGCCAGTTTGTCGCGTCTATGTACCGTCATCC
>JBBMOC010000074.1:1260146-1281846 GCA_037975185.1 Centropyge bicolor
CCATTTCTCTGTTTCTGAGTAATCCTGCCTTGATGTGTTCCTCATATTCTCCAACTAACACCCGACTTTCGAAGTTGCCAACCTGTAACATGCAAATCTGTCCATTTAAATGGTTTTATGTGAAAAATTATGATCAAATAGATCTTCAAAACAAAAGATTATTTTCCGCAGGAGCAAAATGAGTGAGGGAAAATTCACACAAGACATGCCGCATGAAATGCATTCCCCAAATATTCATGTATAAGCAAAAGAAGCCATATAGTCCCTGAAAAAATACATCAGTAGCATTTTTGTTTTGCAAAGTGAAGAAAGTGAAATAATGAGCTAACAGTTTGTCTGTATATCACTTTGACAGCCTTCTCTTGAAAATGTTTTTTTCAATTCAATTTTATTTATAATGCCAACAGCAAAGGTTATATCAGGTCAGTTTTCATATAGACTGAAGTCTTTATAACATTATTTACAACAATTCCCATCTCTTTGACTTGAGTCATGTTATTGATTCAGGTGTGTTTTTTAAGAATTAGATTTGCAGAAAACCAAACCCAACGTCTGAACTTCTGTTGACTGATTTATTGCACTGGATAGAGACCACCTTATCTCTGGTACAAATTGGTCACATTCAGGGTCATGAATCAAACAGTACTTTTTGTTTTCTGGATAAAAGAACACAACAAAGTGTGACCCTATTGTCCAGAGTAAAGAACAACTTTTTGGATATTTTTGCAACAGTAATGTTGCCAAATACAGTATGTTAATAATAACTGTGACTGAGAAGCTGCACAGTTCATCAACTTTTACACTCACAATCTGCAAACATGATCCCCAGTTGTCAGGGGAGACAGTCAGATTTAAAACCCTGAACCCTGAGTGATATAAACCCTCTCCATCCCTCTCCAGTGGTAACAGGGAGGCATTGTACCTAATCCCCACCACTCCTGCTTCTCACACTCAAACCAAATGTTACTCCAGGCATCTATCAGACAGCTCAGAGCTGGAGAGCTGATCTCAAGTTTTCCTTTCTGTGTTATGCATATCATTATGAGCTATACTGTAGCACAAGTGCTCTAATGAATGCAGGCTCATGGACTGAAAGACTTCTCTGAACTTCTGTGGTGCAAGACAGGTTTAAGAAAATTAGAGCTGGGGGTGCTGAAATGAAAAATGTTTAATGACAAGACACAAATTTAGGCTCTAGACCTTTCAGTTTCTGCTCAATAGTTCCTCCCATGGTATACACAGGAGGCTCCATTTATGTAAATACTGCAAAAAAAAATTTAAAGTACTGAAACATTGGCTTTAGCTTTCAATGAGTGAAAAAAGTTGTGCCTTATGTGCTGGCTTCAGTGGCATGCAATTACTGCTGCACATAAGTTAGCAATCCATGTATATTTTCCTGTTAACTGATTGTTTGATACATATTACAAAATAGTGACTAATGCTCATATTTTCAAAGTGAAAGTATTGAAATGTCTTGTTCTGTTTAAGTGGCATAGGCAATTGCTATAAATGGATTAATATTTAACTAATCATTTTAGCTCTATATCCTGTCTTCTTGTCTTCCTGTGTATAAACAGAGGTGTTCTGTGCTCATTATTACTGTACAGCTTTGAGGATATTTCTTGAATTCCTCAACCAATTTGGTCCCATAATAAAGAAAAGGATTTCTTTCTCCTCACTGTAAACTAATGTATCCATTACCCCAGGCTGTAGATTTAAAGGTTTAAGGCTTTTTCCTTTTTAGCTTCCTTTTTAGGTGTCGGACAAGTTTTTACATTTTCAGATTTCAGGACTGCAGGTCAGCAGACCTATAGTTTCTGAGAGTAATTTGACACTCGAGCTGATAAAAATGAAACTTCCCTGATCTAAACCTAACCCTAAACCAAATACATCGCTGGAAAGGTCTTGACCTGGAGAGTAACATATGCCAGTATGAAGGCTCTACATGGCTCCTGCTGTGAAATATAAGCCCTTGAACTCTGAACTCCGAGGATATTTAAATGGTTATAACTCATCAACAGAAAGGGCTACAGACATGGGACAAACTGTTATAGAAAGCTCTTGACCCCAGCTATCACATGGGCGTAGTCAACAGACAAGGGCACAATAAAAAACAGGTCAAATTCATGTTCACCCATTTAACTATTTGATATGTGAAATCTGATTTAATCCATTTTTTTTATCAATATCATTAATTACCCAGTATACTTTTTTTTCAGTATTGACAACTTCCATTTTTAAGAAAAACACTAATATTCGATAAAACTCCTGCCAGCCGCGATGTACAGCTTTATGCAAATCAATCCCATAGTTGTAGTTCTCAAATTAAAGTGAGCTTTGGTCAACTAAAAAAGTTGGATCTAATCATTGTTTTTAAGAACTTGTGATGCCGAATTACTTATAACAAATCCATTACATGAGTTGTATAAAGAAAAAGTTAATATGTTGTTTTATTGTTGATATTTTCGTTACTATTCTAAAAATGTGGTTTGGCGATTTCAGTACTTCCGGTTTCCACTATTGAGTGGGAAATAAGGTCGTAAAAATACGTATATATCATATATATATAATTATTCACTACAGCCAAAGTTTCAACTACATTTCTTTTATATCATATATATTAACAAATTATGGATATGTTGGTTTATTTTAAATATTTTAACCAAAAAGTCAATAACGTTCTTTACAGCTTCCGCATGAGGTCATGAATGACACCGGAACGAGCCAGGCGGAAGGTGCCTGGATATAGGAGAAATAATTATTATTGTGGAATTAACAAGGACAAACTTGTGTTGTTTTGTTAAGAAATATCACGTACATCATTGTAAAATCGCGACTAACGTGAAAACTGACGCATGTCAGGGCCACCGTTATCCAATGGGATTGATGCTCACAGCGCTGTAATATGCCGCAGTCGGGTTAACGCTGAAGTGAATGAATGGCAGGATCAGTCGCTCTGAGCGCCTCTTACTGCCACGGACGGTTTTACATTGGAATGAGTTAGAGGCCCTCTGCGTCTGATAAGGACGCTGGGGGGCACCTTGCGCGTCAGAAACTGCCGCTAAAGGCCCTGACCAAGCGACGTTTTTTGACGAGCTGGGAATGAGACTGTGTTGTTCTAACAGATGTCTTCCAGTCCTTTGTGATGCACCCTGGTGGTGTATCTAGTTGCTTAAGGTGCCTTCTCTCCTGCAGTGTTTTCCTGCCCAAACAGAAAAGTGCATGAAAGTACTCTGGGCCAGTGATGGAGGCCTGGCCAGCAGTGGCCTGGGTCCTGCTAATGACCAGCTTTGCTGACTGGCTGAAAACTGTCCAGTCGCGGGACTTCACTTTGATGGACATCATCCTGCTGCATCCCTCAAGTAGGACATTATATTACTGTTTGCATGATGGCCGTTTTGACACTTGGTAAAGACAGTAATGTCCCCTTCAGGATGAATTGTAACAAGCTTGATGAGGCCTTATCTTCACACATTCATCATCATTAAACATTAAACAACATTAAACATTCCCATCAGCCTCAGCACTAGTTTGTGTTCAGTGAAAACGATCAAATGTTTGCATGCTAACTAAGCTGGGAAACATAGTAAACATAGAAGGAAAAAGGAAAATCCGCACACCGTATTACAGCTCCCAGCAATTCTTTATTGAAAAAAGCAACGTTTCGACAAAAGGCAATTTCAAATGGAAGAGTGAGATGGCAGGTGGCAGGTAGATATAGGCTAAAGGCCTGGTGACATCACTCCTACGTCATCTGTCAATCAGACAAAAAAACTTGCTGGCCTTCCTTTTTTTTCCTTTTTCCTTCTACGCAAATCCTTTGATCATCCGGCACCTGAACCAAGACGGGATCGGATGTGCGCGCAACCTGTTCTATTTTTAAAATATGGTAAACATTACATATTAAAACATTAGCAGCATACAGAGCAGCTAGCATAGCTGTAGACTCAGATTGATGTGCCGAAAAAGAAAGTGCATCAATAATCTAACATTGCCAAGGATCAAGCTAGAAGTGTCAGGGAGGCAGATGTGTGAAAGCAACAGTCCATTCATTGGATACTATAATGGAAATAAAAAACTGTATTACATGATCCATCATAGGAAGGTAATGGAAACTATAAGTGAGCTTAACTAGTTAAACACCATTCAAATGATGGTTGAATCAACAACAACTGGGTTTAATTGTAGATGCTTGAAGAGGTTTCACTTCAACCTTTTTCACTCCTGATTGGCTGGCAGGTAATCACAGGTGCCTATCCACTGTGGGATTGTTATCAATGTTGAGGAGGTCAGGAGTCAGAGTCACCTGATGCCAAGCATGAATGACTGTTAGTTGTCACATGAGGTCAAGTGTGAGTGATGGTTCAGTTTCTTGGGAGGAGATGAAAGGACAGCATTGTAGGTGGGGTATGGGTGGTGCCTGAGGCCTCCTCCTCTGCTGAGTGATCGTTTCTCTACTTTGACATAGATGGCCTCTTTCAAATCACCTGTCCTCCTTTTCCAAGATAAGTACATTATTGTCATCAAGAGTGCCGAGTAGTCTGAGCATGTGGCCATCCTGAACTGAGCCATGCATTAGTTTGTGGTCATTTGGTCTGCCAGATGTACAAATCTGCAGTCCTTACTGCATTGGACTGCATACACTAGGTTGCTTTGGTGTTTGGATGCATTGTATTTGGAGTGCAGTGTTAAAGATCCTGAGTTTTTCCGACACTCCAGACATGAATGGAATGACGTTGCTGAGTCTTCACCCCTTGGTGTTCTCTGTCTGGATTTTGTGGCCATTCTCACCCTTCTCTTGTGCCTATACGCTTGTGGGAATGTTCTCCTCTCTGTGGTGCAAAATTCCGAGGACTCCAAGCTCATGTTCCAGTGAGTGGTGGGAGTCAAAAGGTATTGGTCTGTGTGTGCAGATTTTCTATGCACTTCAATGTGGAGGCTCTTGTCATTCCAGTCCAAAAAGGCCAAACACTTGCACCTGGTGTTTTCTTATGTGGACTTCATGGTGTCTACTGATGGGCTCTATGAAAGCTTGCACTTCCTCAGTTTTGATGATGACCCATGTGTTGTTCACATATCTGAACCAGTGGCTTGGTGTAGTTCCCCTGAAAGAGTTATGGGCTCCATTTTCCACTTCTTCCCAGTAGAGGTTGGCCACTATGGGAGAAACTGATTAGCCCATGGTCCAGTCATGCTTCTGCTTGTAAAGCTCGATGTTGTACTGGTAGCAGGTGGTGTTCAGACAGAGGTCAAGCAGTTGGCAGATCTATCTGGTGTGTTGTTGAGCAACAGTCATTTCCTAACAGATTCCACTGCCTCCATAGTCGGGATGCATGTAAACAATGAGGTAACATAAGACACCATGGTTTCATCTGAGTCCAATTTTGAGCCTCCAACCGTTAGCAAGGTCCACTGAGCTTTGAATGTGGTGTGGAGTATTGCCAACCCATGTAGCTATGGGTTTGGCAATGTTATACGTAACTGAGTTTATGCTGCTGATGTTAGGTCTGAGAGGAGCTCCATCCTTGTGAAGCTTAGCCATGAGAACAGCAACTGGGGGACAAGAACAAAGAAGTAGCTAGAATACATATTAAACATCCACAAACAAAGATGGAGTAAAAAGGGATTTGCGCCAATCTGCAACTCCCAAACAAAAAATTATTTTCTCCGATTCCATTTATAGTTAGCTTCCACTTCCTGTTTGTAAGATCATAAGTGAGTAACTGGTGTTGCAGTTTTCAGTCAGGGGTGGACTCCATGAAACATGTATAGGATGCACAAAATAAAAACAGTACAGTTTAATGGCTAATTAAAGCAGCAATGTCAGGCAGTTAAAAGAACAAGACATGATGTGTAGACTACATACAAATTTCTCCAGTTAGTTTTTCTACTAGCTCCAGAAACTAATTTTAAAATCCATCCAATGGAATTGTAAGGATTCCTATTAAAAAAACAACAACTTGAAAACATTTGTTCAAATCTGCCTCCAACAAGATGACGAGACAAAAGATTTGGGAACTCTAAAGCAGAGTGTGTTTGGGTGTGTGTCTCTGTCTCATGAGTAACAGGCTTTGTCCTGTGCTGAAAAGTGGCTGACCCTGAGACCTGTAGCTGTCTCAGCAGAAGCATGGCCTGGTTCCCAGTGCAGACATGATCCTGGCCAGAGGGAAAGCCAAACAACTCCTTATTAGACTCAAATGCAGATGACATAAGCAGAGCTGATGCAGATCAATGATTTAATGACTAAATAATGTTAAAGGCTTACGGGACCATAGTTCAAAGGCAGGCCAGTTTAAAACAGGCAGGGACATCTAGTGGACAGGATGAGTCAGAGGACATCTAGTGGACAGGATGAGAATGGCAATGTGGCCATCATCCTTATAACTTGCATTAGGTAGTTTATTATAATATTTTGAGGCTTGACACAAACTAAGTCACCCAAAAAAACTTTCAATTTCTAGTTAGACTTGCAGTTAAAGGTAGCCCCCATTAGATTTTTTTTTTTTCAAATTTTTTCAGCTGAATTTATTGTTTATAACGTTTCCAACTGAAGATTGGACAGTGACCATAAAGCTCAGGAATAAAATGCAAAACAATAAATCCTGTCGTTTTACACATCTAAAGCAAGTCCATACATACCATGTGTCTGTCTGTCCTCTGCAGCTACACCTCATCCTGGCAGTGTCAAGTGCTTCACGTGTCAAGATGTGGCAGATAACTATGAGTGTAATCGCTGGGCTCCAGATGTTTACTGTCCAAGAGGTACAACAGTTTTTTTTTCTCATTCACTCCTATGAGTGCAGCTAGACTGAGCTAATACAAAGTCACACTCCCAAAGACTAGACTTGATTATTTTCACACATGGGAAACCCTGCTCTCTGCATGTAAAAGGAAATGGTATAATTGTGAGACTTTGGCATATTGATGATAAAAAGCAACTTTTCCTTAACACCTGATTATGCTACCTGTTAATGTGAAAGCTATGAAGCATGAAATGTGGAGAAACCTTTATTATGCCCAACATAATTTTACATCTGCATTGATTGCAACTTGTATGTAAATATACTGGGGGGTGTTTCAGTACTGGTATGGATTAATGCCATCTAGATTATTACTATTAGTGAATATTAGGCCATCAAACTTTACATTGCAAAATATGAAGTAGACTGTGGTGTAGAAATATGTCTTCATGTCTTCCAGATGCCAGATACTGTTACACATTCCACATGATGGACAACCATGGAGACAGTGTGTCTGTGACCAAGCGCTGCGTGACCCTGGAGGACTGTCTGTTTATTGGCTGTGCTCATGTCACTGATAATGGCTATCAGGTAGGTGGAGCCTTGCTTCTGCACTGACCTGCATCAGGCGTCCACAAGCAGATGCTCATATTCTGTCAATCTGGTCTACCAGGTGTGCTCGTCCTGCTGCGAGGGGAACATCTGTAACGTGTTGGTACCCAGAAATGAGAGGAGCGCAGTTTTCTCCTCGACCTCTCCTCTGGTTGGCTCCAGCAGGAGGCTTCTTCCTGCAATGCTGAGCTACATCATCATCATCATCTTCACAGCTGGACATGTTTAAGAGGGGAGCTCTGGCACTTTCCCCGGGTGTGAGTAGACCACAGACCAGTCAGCCAACTGACCCTAGCCCTAACTCAGATGCCGCCTCTACCCCCTTTCAGCAGCTTAAGGACTGTGGATTGGCAGATATCAACCTTGAAGGCTGTGAGGTGTCAGATGAATGGCTGCGGCTTGCTCACCTACCAAGATGTCTTTTCCAAAGACAAGCTGGACTGTGGGGAAGCAAAGGATGTCATGGTCTGGGTTTTTGTGTTGTGGGGTTTTGTTTTGTGTTTTCCACTTTTTCCTTCTTCCAGGCTGGAGGCGTGGCTGGCTTCAACTCTCTCCGCCCCGGGCCTGGGCAGGCATGGCACACCAGTTTCCTATTCACAAATACACCCTCTACATAAGCCTGGCTCCTTCTCCACTCCGGTGCCAGATTATTCCGCCTCCTATGGTGAACCTAGCCTCGTATTGTGCTAGTCTAGCATCCATGCTGATCGTTTTTTCCTGGAGACTTATGCTTGTGTCTTTATCCAGTTCTCCGTGTGCCGCTCTGCCGCCCTTCCTTCCGAGCTCCTGCCATCTCCTGTTCTCGGACTTCTCCCCTTTGCTGCCTGTCTTCACGCCACAACCCATCAGCCAGCCAGTCAGCCAGCCCGCCAGCCAGCCTCCAGCCACTGCGACCTGAGTTTTCGCATTTTGATTTTGTCATTAAAGACTATTCAAACTACCACCTGTTCTCAGCTTCTGTCACTGGGTCCAAAAGGACGAACCATAACAAAGGAGTTTGTCCACCGGATTTACCTCACTGATGATCGCCCATTCAGACTGCCCTATCGCCGTGTCCCTCCAGCACACTATCATAAACTGATAGAAGTACTGTCTGAGATGGAGCTAAAAGGCATTATCAGTAAGTCAGTCAGCGAGCATGCTTCGCCGCTGGTGCTTGTCTGGAAGAAGTCAGGAGAACTGAGGGTCTGCACTGACTTCTGCTGTCTTATTGCCAATACCATCAAGGACAGCAGAGGAAGCCCTGAAATGGTTGGAGGCTGTTTTTGCACGTCTTAGAGCCAACAACCTGAAGCTGGTGCAGGAGAAGTGCTACTTCCTGCGCAGGTCTGTGACATTTCTTGGTCACGTGGTGGACAGTAGTGGTGTCTCAGTTGACGAGGAGAAAGTGAAGGCCATCTCAGCTTTCAGGAAGGAAGACCTCATGAATGATGACGGCTGCACCCCATCTCAGCGGAGGGTGAAGACTGGAATTTTTGGCTCTGTAATGGGCAGTTTGCGATAAGTTCAGCCACTGGCTGGCTCAAGGGTCACAGATTCACTGCTTGGTCGGACAACAACCACCTCACTTACATCTTGACCAAGCCGAAACTTGACCCCTGTGAGCAGCAGTGGGTCTCTAAGCTAGCTCCATTCCATTGAGATCAAACACATTTCTGCCAGGCAGAATGTGGTCACAGATGCCCTCAGCAGAGACCCATTTGTGAGGCCTTTGAGGCAGCGGTTGCTGTGCGGGCCTTACTCTGAGCTGCTAGACCAGGTATGTGATGTAAGTGATGGATGTGTGCAAGATGCCTTCCACCTCACGTGCCAGTCACAGTCACTGGGGGGTCCCTCTCTCTCTGCTGCTGTTGAAGGCTCAGACATTGAGCCTTCAACAGCAGCAGAGAGAGATGATGTCTCCTCTCTTCTCTCCTCTCTGGACGAATGGGACTCTGCTCCCAGGCAGCGTGCGGCCTCCGAAGCTGACCATCTCACTACCTTGGGACTTCCTGGTGAGGACATGCTGCCTTCCTTGTTTTTTGCTGAGCTTCAGTCACACCAGCAGCACGACCCAGTCATTTCAAGGGTCGCTCACTATGTTGAAAGGAAATGTAGACCTTCCAGACGTGAACACTGCACTGAGAGTCAGCCAACTCTGAGAGTCCTGAAGCAATGGGATAAGTTAACACTTCTGAACGGTGTCCTCTATAGGGTCATGAAGGATCCTGTGACCAAACAGAAGAGGTTCCAGTTCATTGTGCCTGAGTCCCTGAAGGCAGATGCATTGTCAGGTGTTCACGACCACGTTGGTCATTAAGGTCAGCCCTGCACACTTTCTCTGGTCCGCCAGCGGTTCTTCTGGTATGACATGGAGAGGGATGGAGAGTTCTGCTGGAGAGCATTAAGACCTCTGCCCCTCTTGAGCCTGTGTGCATTGACTTTTGGTCAGCTGAGGACAATCACAACAAGTCTGTGGATGTGGAGGGAACCTCCCAAAGGGATTAATAAAGTACTCTGTCTGTGTGTCTGTCTGTCTGTCTGTCTGAAACATGTAGCACATGGCTGAGCAGCTGCTTCCAGACTTCCAGTTCAACCACACCTTGGGCAACATGCTGAGGTCTCTACCCCTTCGCTCCAAGCAGAAGTGGCCGCATATGATCCAGACCATGACCTTTGTATACAACTGCACGGTTCATGAGACCACCTTGTTCGCGCCCTTCTACCTGATGTTCGGGAGAGTCCCTAGGCCGCCAGTTGATCTTCTCTTCAAGAATATGCTTCGCGATGTGACTGTGTGTGACTATGACGCCTATGTGAAATCCCCTTTGGAAGAGCTGCACTGTGCCATGGCACTAGGTCAAACGAACTGCACAGCTGAGCAGAAACATCGGCGTGACCAGTACAACAAACGGATCAAAGGTCAGCCTCTGTCTCTCGGTGACCAAGTACTGCTGGCAAACAAAGGCATCAAGGGGAAACGTAAGCTCTCTGACTAGTGGCTGCCTGTTGTGCATACTGTGGTGTCCTCAAAACCTGCTCTACACATCTACCGGATCAGGGATCCAGAGGGTAATGAACGTGTAGTTCACCAGAACCTGCTGCATCAGGTCAACCTCCTTCCACTTGGGGAGGCCTTGGATGATCATGATGATCATGCTCCCATGTCCGTGCCCGCCCCTAGCATGACCAATGCACCCCCCCACCCCCCCAATCTGATTGGCATGAGACAGATGTGTCTGGTTTGGACACTGCTGCTGCGACATCTGAGCCATCCCGTGCTGACTGTTGATATCGAGGACCTCCCTCTTTAGCAGCCTCGCCTGCTGCTGGTGGCCCGGCCACTGCCTTGGACCCTCCAACAGCTTTCTCAGCTTTTGTGAGGTCACTGACTGGAGGATTTTCTTTGTATTTACATTGTATTTGTCAGGTATGTTATGTTCTGTTTTATGATTTCATGTATGCCCTTTTGTTTCTGATCTCCATGGGAGAGGGGCACGTTTTGCGAGATCACTGACAGGAGGATTTTCTTTGTATTTACATTGTATTTGTCAGGAGCCAGAAAAATTAAACAGAGACCACCTCCAAAGATATATGCCGCTGAGTCCCTCAACATACACACAATGCAGAGTCAGACCCAACCGGTCACATTACATAAGTGCACTCATCTTTTTATGAGAGATAGGATTGCCAGTATGAATACTGAAGTCACCATGATGAAGTCACAGCAGCTCCCCAGATTCATCTAAAAAGATCCAGATCATCTTGATCTTTTTTTTGAGCCACTGTTAGCCCAGTCCTGTCTTCATATTCATTTTTCAATGTTTTTGCTATTTCTGCTTTCTGTCATCCAAAATCACCAACGTGTTTCTCCAACCAATCTCACGCATACCCTGATCCTTGCACTCCACTGAGTTAAATACCCTTGAGCCCATTTGGCACGTACCACATTGAAGGTAAATCCTAAACATAGATACATGAAAAATCTACATACACATTCAATATATTTACATAACCACACAGAAATATACTCTAAATAACTATAACCCAAACCCAATCCCTATTTAATAAATACCCCCATAAATACTTTACAGAATTATTTACATTATTAGAATACAAAAACTTCCCTCTCCCCACTTCCCACATGGCATCTCCCTCCTGGAACTAATAAAAGGTGCCCGAACCCCCGGACACCCTGGGAGGAGGTGGATAGGCAGAAGTAAGTTAAGACATCATTACGCCACAAATTAACAATAAATTCACAATTTGTTATAAGTTCCTTTTTCTTATCATGTCCATTCCACCATCTTCTGCGCTGAATCACCTGCCATTTTGTTATCTGCAGGTGACCCAAGATGGAGCCACCTGCCATCATGGCTACCACCATGTGCTCCAAACAAAAGAGACTCAGTGCAATGTCCAATGTTTATTGATTTAATAAACATGTTTTAAAACTATAAGTTGTGCTCGTGTACTTTCAATGTCCTGTTTTAATCACATCTAGTAACATCAATCTATTGTTACAAAAAGGTCAGATTGATTTTGGCAAAGTAGAGTTGAAGCAACTCAAAAGAGGCCTCTGTGATGATGGAGATGCACAGGAAGGTTGACGTTCCAAAGACATGCAACTCCACTGGACTTGTCAACACATCTGCATTTCATTCTTGATTTGGACTTTGGCTAATTTGTTAAAACTCTTTTGTCATAATTTATTAGCAAAGGGAGAAAAATAGCACTTTCTCTAGAAGAGCAGCCAGTGCTTGATTGTCTGAACAGGTTTTGGAGTACAGGTCAGCCCAGTGGAAAGTTTGGGGAAGTGAAGGAGGATTGTGTCAGCACCTTTTCATACCAAGAGCAGAGAAGCTGGAATGATGATCACTGTGCCAAATCACAACTTTGGATCTGTGAAAAAGTGACTGATTTCTAAAACTATTTTTCATCCAAAATATACAGTGATGAGCACCATACTGCAAGATTGTGCCTTTTTATCTCCTGTTTTTATTATCAAAGTATTTTATTATAAAGTATATATGGAACGTATTTTATGTTAATAAATCTTGGTAAAAACTGCAGCACAAGAAAGACCATTAGGAACAAGACAAGTACACCAAGCCTGTGCAGATTTATCACCAGGAACCTGCAGTTTTGACTTCTGGCTGAGGTGGAAACACTTTTCTGACCAAAACACCTTACCAGAGAAAGGTACAGTTACTACTTCAGTATTAACTTAAACAGCTCTTCACAAATATACTTTCGTCTATGATGCTTTGGCGTTGGCTCACTTTTAATAACGTATTTTAGTATTTATTTATTGTATTAAATTTAAATCTATTCATGTAGACTTAGCATGTCTATTTAAAGTGTTTGAATGGAAGAAATGTAATTGCGAAATAAAACAGACTTGAAAAAGGGCTTTGAAAATTTAAAATTGTCAATAATGCATTAAAATTATATCCAATACATTTTAAAATTTTATTAAAATGAATGAAGTCACAGAACAATGACTTGAGTTTTAATACTTTCTTAAATAAATCCATTCTTTGACAGCAATATACTTTTTAAAAAAATCTTAACTCCTTCAAAATGGCGATCCTTAATATCCTCCTATTTTAGCTTCCCTCCCGTTGCTGACGCTGCATTTTAGAACTGATTTTAAAATTTGACCCTTGACTGTTCAGGCCCTGTGTGGTGTGGCATCAGGCTACCTGACTGAGCTTCTCAATCTGTACTCATCAGCCCGTAGCTTGACATCCTCTGATCAGGCTAAAGGTAACAGGGCTTTTGTTGTCTAGGGTCCAATCCTTGGGAACAGCATACCTGAGGAACTGCCTCCTTTTAAATCATCTCTTAAGACTTGAATTTATCAGAACAGTTAGTAGGTCTAACAGTGTGTAAGGCAGAAGCCAGTGAGTGCTCCTGCTCCTTGCTGCAATCACAGACTTCTTGAGCATAAAAATGTAACAGGCCACAGACATAGTCGTATTTGTTGTCCTTACTGTAATTGGAAAGCCTTTATTGTATTGCATTTACAATCCAGCAGTCCACACAACAGACATTTTTTCCCACAGATCAAAAAACCCAGCCACACAGTTCTGGGGGAATACATGAAGCTTTGGTATCATTAGTCAGTTATGAGCATTAAATGGACATCGTGACATGTGAAAGTTTGGCTTGTTGTTGCACTTCAGCAAAGACCAGGGGCTGTGGACACACGTGTAGGAGACTGACTCTCAGTTTCTGTAGGAGATCAGTGAAGTACAAAAGGAAAAACTACAAAACAGAAATGCGGTTCTGTTAACACAATCAATGTCTGCATAGGTGGACGAGGAGATGCAAGACATCTGCACAGACTCATGCAAACATGAGCAGATGACAAAATGTAATTTACACAGACCCTTGAGGCAGACACAGGAAGTATAATTAGAGCTTAAGTACGGGCTTGTTCCACCACAAGCCTGCAGAACAGCTTCAGTGAGCCTCGTCATAGATTCTCCGAGTGTGTGGAATAAACAGCATCCTTCCAAAAGATGTTCCTAACACGTCACCAGGCAAACTACTTCTTTTCCCTCTGCTCTGGAAAACCACTGCTATCATGCCAGCACGACTTCAGTGGTCACAGCTACAGCTCAGGTCAGTGAGTATGGCCAGCTGTATCGACAGCAGTGTGGACAAGTTCTTCTGTTTATGGTACTCTGGGTATATGACATGTACATTCCAGGCAGACATGGTTAAACGACAAAACTCAGGGCAAACAGCATGTCACAGCTATGTGGATGTAGAATTTATAAATTGTAATTTACGCATCAACTCAAAATCTGCCATAGAAATCCAACTGGGTCTGGTGACTGCAGAGGACATATTTTTCATTCAACACATAATTTTCAGTTTTCATAATTCGCAGTATCTTCTGCCCTTCACTTCAACCATTCACGTCTATTTTCCCTTTAGCCTGTCACCCACCGATTTCTAGGAATGCTACTGGGTCAGTTAAAGTCATTTCACTTCAGCCACATGTCCTGCTGTCACAGAGAATCACACCGACTAAATCATATAAACGGACTGTTGCACCTCTGCTAAATGTTCTGTAACAGCAGCTCTAGAGGAAACACCTGGTCAGCAGTGTGCCACTGACTGCAGCACCACAGGACAAAAAACAAGCCAAACTTTAAGATGTCAAGAGAGGCCGTTGGTATTGGCTGTGTGTTGCATCCTCCCACAGCAAAGTACATTATAAAATGAGATGACAAGCAACAACAGCATTGATAAAAAAGTTTTGGGAGGAGGTATATGTGCAAAAAACAGGTGATTACATTAAAAAAAAAGACTCATTTTGATCCAGAGATTACACACACACAAAAAGAACATTTAAAAAGCTAATAAGCTTCAATAAGAAATACAGCTAGAAAATTGCAACCAGGGTTGAGATCAAGACACAGTCGTTTAAAAATACATGAGTAAAGAGCAGAAAAATATGAAATCATCATCAATAGTGAATGGGAGCTATGCGCCTTTATAAAGGCTAAAATTGTCACAAAGGAACCTGGAAGAGTTACTTTGTTTCGTTCATTCAGGTTTCTCTTCCCTTTCTGTCGCTTCAACGGCGTTGGCCGTCTCCCTCCTCTGAACAAAGGACAGTGTCCATCTGCTTCTCTTCGCTCACACAGGCTCAGTTCTCACATCGCTTTCATTCACTCTCTCTTTCAGTTCAAATGTTCATGACAGAACTGCTGGCTTCCTGCTGCGACGCAAGCCTCTCATATCGTCACCACTGTGACAGGGAATGTTGGATGTGCTCCTGTTCCTAGAGGACACGTGTGCCTCGGTGTGAAAATGATCTCCATTAGTATATGGAGCCATATGGACTCCAACACCAGCGTGAGAGGTTCAACTAGGAACAAGTTCTTGGTTGATAAATTACCTGAAAGGCAGCAGAAGCAAAACTGGTACCACATTTTAATAAGGTACTCTTTATATAAGGTGAAAGCTGAAACAAACTTAATGGGTAATGCAATCATAAGATAAGGCTTTATAGCTCACTTATAAGCCATTCATATAAAATAAAATAATATAATATAATAAAATAAAAATAGTTATAATTGTTAAAAAAAAACACATCTGGGCTAGGAATCATGTTTGCTGTTGAAAATGTATCAAAGCTAACAAAGTCCAAAAATCAATAATCCACTTTCAGCCAGTTGCTACTTGTCTACTGGAAACAGCTGCTGGCTGTGGCTGAAAGTGACACAAGAGCAGTGAGACTAAACTAAAACAATAAAGTTTCAACAGTTTGAAACAGCTGACAGGAAGTGCAAAATTGGTGATACCTCTCTGGAAGTTTGTCACTATGAGCGACACGTTTCATTGTCCAGTCATTTGATCTTTGAAATTCAACTCTAAATCCATTAACAACCACAACATTTGCTAAATGCTTACACCTTATTCAACTGTGACATAACCACTGAAATGTTTCTTGAGTTGTGTATGTAACGTGTTAAAATGTAGTGTAAGGGCTGGCTTCTGCTGGTAAAGAGGTAGTTTATATGATGACAACAATGTTATATGTTGTGAATGGCCACATGTGAAGGCGGAGTGGAAACCCAGCCCTCAGAGAGAGAGGGGAGACACCACATCTTTCAAATATGGGAATAATGGGTGCACATTTTCAGATAGTCTCTCCTGAAAGATACTCATAGTGTTGTACTCAATTGTTCACATGAAAAGCAACAGAATTAGTTGCAGAAAGAAAATAATATATATTTAGATGGAGAGAGAGAAGCCCATAAGCATCTATCTGTATTTCATTGCTTATGCATTCAACTCTTCACTTGTAAGAGGATTATTTCTTCTAACAAAAGTTGCATTAATCAATATTTTTACATGAACAAAGGATCAATGAGTAATGTGGGTTAAAAGGAGAAAATATAGGAGTAACATTCCGTGTCAGTTGGATGTGTAACATGTTCACCACAGCAATTTCATAAAGGGAATAACAGCTCAAATGCTATGTTTACAGCTCATTGTGCTGCCCTCAAGTGGCCAAAATGTAATTGAATGCAGCTTTATTAAGGGATCATGGTTTCACTTTCTAGTAATCTGTCCAAGTGGACAATAGCAAATGTTAATAAGTTGTTCCATAAGTCCATTAGTAAACTATTTTGGTCCAGATGCCATGCAGCCTTCTCTGGAAGGTAAATGGTCCAACGGTCTATTGGGAGAGTCCCTGACGAATTTAAGAACTAGAAAGACAAAGCACGTGTTGGAAGAGGATGAACACTAGATGAAAGGATTTTTCATAAGCCAACCTTGAGTTGTTCTTATTAATGGCTTATAACTGTGCTATAAAACATTAGTAAATGATTTAATTACGTGAACTATTGATGATTAATTTAGCCTTTACTTATAGTTGATGAAACCTTTATAAAGGGTGCCTAATTAGAAAGTGGTACCACAAAACTTGTATAAAATACAAAAAGACTCAGGTGGACAGACAGATCTGAAAAATAAATGACTACACACATATTACATCACACCTAAAACCTACAATTAAACTAGAATGAACTACATATGAAACACACAAAAGTCCATGCAAAAAACAACATGTACGCCATCAACCCAGAGAAAAAAACACATCAAAGCTCTCAGGGAGCAGGTTCTTTACCAGTCACTGCTTTGGATGAATTAGGTAATAAATATGTGAGAAGAAAGCTCATCATCAAAGAACATAGGGGAGTTCAGCAGAGTGAAACATCAGACTGAGAAGAGCTGGAATATAGGCTGACAATACCATCCACCAATCAGCACTGTGCTGCTGCGTGTACATGTGAGTGTGTGTAGTTGTGAGTGTGTGTCAGCAGTAGTCTTTTCAAATTCCATAGTTAACAGAGCTCAGTGCTGGTCTCTTCTTGCCTTTGATCTTCAGAGATCCATAACGAGCCTGTTGACAAAATCATGAAAATAATATGGTTATGAATGTGTTCATACTACACTACTGAGTCCATGAGATTCTGTTTGTTGTTGTGTTCAAATGAGGCAAAATAAATATACACTATACTGTATGCACAAACTAGCTCTTTGCTATCTGGTATAGCACTATAGGCATAACAGCACTTACATCTTTGCGGACTCTAGATCGTGAGATCTTGACACTCTGTGATCGTCTCAGCCCTTTCTGACTAACAGCCTCATCTTCAGAGAAAGTTGGCTCAGTCTCTTCATCCGTCTTCTCCTCCTGGTCATAAAAGTACTCTGAAACATAGAAACATACACATATCAGGAATCACTGAAACACAGACTCAGGCTCAGAATTACTCAGTTTAAGGCTCTGTTTAATATGTTTAATTACCCTGAAATAAATATAAATAATAACTAGAAAAGCACTCTGAGAGCGCAGACCTCCACCAAGCAGCACAGTTCCCCCAGCTTATTGTGACTTACACCCCAAAATATTAGTCCTACCTTGGATTGATCTATTTCAATGGATTCCTGGACCATAAAAACAGACCCTTAACAACTGGAATCACACTGATATCATTTCTAGTTTAATAGTTATACCCGGAAATCCACATTTCCGTAATGGCGGTTTTCCGGATCACCTCCAAAATTTAATCATTTGTTCCTTGTCCCAGAAATTTCATCAAAATCTGTCCATAACTTTTTGAGTTATCTTGCAAACAAACCAACCATCCAACCAACAAACAAACAGACAAACCAACGCCAGCAAAAACATAACCTCCTTGGCGGAATAAGGCATATCAGGCACTTCCCCTTACCTGTCCGATCATGACCTACCGTACAAATAAGCTACTATCTGTTACTGTTGACAGCTGCCTCCATGTTCTAGTGAATCATTAGATGACTTAAAACACAGTGGTGGGCACCCTGAGTACCACATATACAGTCCTCACAGCAGTGGCCTGTGTTCTCTGTCAGCCTGGGCCCTCAGCAGCATCTTATCCCCTCGCTCTCTTCAGCTGTCACTGTCTAAATAAAGCAGGAAATGCTGCCCATGCTCTTTGTGATTTGACTAAAACTATAAGGAAAAATGGTCGACTAACAACTCAGTATCGATGTTTGCAAATGTTCCCTGACCTAGATATCGATCTCAAACATTCTCAAGACCTTTAATGAATCTGGCTTGTTTTCAAGCTGTAAAATATAAAGTCTTTTCTTGAACAAGAGGATGGTAATGACATCCATTTTTAATATGAGACCAAACCAAACAAAAATTACATTCTTTGATATTATGGTACACAAAGCACTGAACAACAAAATTAAAAGAAAACAATGAGGTAACACTAGGAAACATTCAAAGCAACCTTGCCGGGCAGTCTGTTCTCCCAGCATCACTTCAAACTAGGATCACTGAGATTGAAATGTACATGACACCCCCCATCAAAAGGTAACATTCCCACTACCTCCACCAATGACATTTTGGAAAAACAAAATCTGCAGGCACATGTGGAACAATACAAAAACAACACAAAGATAGAAAAAGAAGAGCAAACTACAGGAGCTGATTCATTTCAAAGGCAGAATGAAACAGTGAGCACCCAGAACTTGAAAGAGAGGCATAAAATATTGGCAATGAAGCTATACTGCTGAATTTCTACTTGAAGTGAAGAAGACCAAATCATGGAAAAATTATATTTCACAAAGGTTACAGTGAATGAACCTTGACGATCATTGATTACAGATTCGGATTATTGACCTGTGTTGATTTTGTGTACTCAGCTGGTCCAGCAGAGGTCAGCAGACACTCAGCAAACACACGGCTGCCTGCTTGTTTGACTCTTTGTCTCTCCTCATAGAAACACCACGGTCAGAATCCACCAGCTATCTGTTTCACATTGCAACATTAAGTCTACCAGTGTGGTCAAAGCATCTGCCATTTGATTCATTTGATTATTAAATGGTTGCAAATTTCACCACCAGGAAACAACAAACAAATATGACGAGGGGAATATTAAAATATTGATTACGTATGAAATGAATGAAACACCAGATTATGTAGAAAAATCAAGCATTGTTTGAGGAGTATATTCAAATTCAAGCATATTCCAAACCTTTAACTGGTTAGTATTTTCCAAACTTTCAGGGCTTTGGACAAATTCTGTTATTCAATATATTAAGTATAGCATATTAATGAAATTACATTCCTGTAAACAACCAATAACTTGTGTTATATTACATGCTGTTATACAGTTAGTTAGTTATACTAAATATTATTAACCAACCATTATCACCTGGTCAGGTTCTCTCATCCAAGCAATGCCCTGGCATTTGTGTTAGTGTGTTTAAAGTTGAGCTAGCATTAGAACAGCAATGTGTTTTCTACTTGTTCTGGTTCTGGCTCCTGCTCCTGCTGTTGCTGTCACATCTGGAGTTGATAAGAGAAAAGCTCTCCAGAGTTGGAGGCAACCTTTCCCCACCCAGAGGAAACGAGGGTGGGATGAGACGGAGGCCGGCTTCACATGAGATTTCACAATACAAGATCAAAAATACACAATACACACAGTCGAACCTTGACATGCGTTGGTTGAGTGGTGGTCAGCCTTTGTCACAAAGAGATAAAAACACTCCAGAGCTGTGGTTCTGAGGTCGCTAGTGATCAAAGAATTCAGTCCTGCTACTTAAACAGTGTTCAAGCCATGAGTGAAAACCAGGCAGTGCAACGTCTCCAGCCTGGTCATTTTACAGTAATGTTTCAGGGTGGAATTTCTTTCTTTGACAGACCTCAAGTCTCTTTCAAGGACTGTGAAGAACCAGTTCAAGTCATTCCAGTCGTTCCAGCTATCACCGCTCTATTCTGTGGTAAAACTCTCCAATTTCCTGTCATGCAGAAAGCTGGGGGCTATATTGCAATGCACTGTCTGGTTCAGCCAAAAGCAAACAGCGGGAGCAACTTGTCCAACCACAATTTTACAATTTTTCTTTCTCCAGGAAAATAGCACATTTGAGTTTTTCCTTGTCCTGGACACTTCTATTTATACTGAATTGTCCTGCTGCTGGGCTTTATTTCTCAAGATACACTCCAGAAACTCCTGTCAAAGTTCATTTGTGAACTGTACGTACAAAGATTTTACTTAGCTTAACTGCAAAAGAGGATTGATAAGGGTTTGAAAGCTGCAAGGGCTGGATCAATCCAATGATAATAATCAAAAAGAAAATGCCTTGGTAGAATGTTTTGTACTGACATTTGAGTTGAGTGACAGAAAATGAGTAACTAGCAGCTTTATTTAGTAGTAACAGTCTTTTCTATTTGGCATTCTCAAACATATCATCTCTTTCCTTTGTTACACAGATGACACATGCCAGTCCACCGAGTCCTCCATCACTCCTGTATTGAATGTCTGGATGATATTACAATCTTTAACAATATGTCAACAAATCTGGAGTAGTTGATCATCTAAACCTATTTCTGAAAAATGTTGTGGTCATCCAGTTTCTTTCAAACGAGCCAGCTCTTAAATACAATCTGAAATCTTGTTTTCCATACTCTTATCAAAGGCTTTTGTTTTTGCCCAATAAATTAAAATTAATTATAAGGTTGATTATGTCATTTTGATGTAATTCTAAAATAAACTGCTTTGGATTTTTTTTTTTTATGTTGGTCAGACAAAAATAAGCAGTCTGTGGTTCACTTCACATCACTTTGGCTCTGTGAACTTGTGATGGGCATTTGTCATAGAGATGCTGACGACCAATCAGTGATCTAATAAAGTAAAAATATAACCAAAAAGTGATTGTGATGTGATGATTCGAAAACATATTAATGCACAACGTTGGTGCAATGTTATTTGTGCATACCAAGGACAGCAGACTCATCTCTCTCTCTCTCTTTTAAAACACCTTTGAAATACCTTGTTTCAAATAAAAAATATCAGTGAATCCGTAAAACAGCCAGTCGCTGTAGATTTTAACATATGACAGTCAAGCCAAACCAAATAGCTCATATGCTGGGGACTATTTTTAATGGTGGATTAATCCAGGTTTGGTGCTCTAGAGAGCATTTCTTACTAGAGCACTAACTCTCACTAGTAGTACAGTGTATGGTGAATTGTGTGTATCATGTGTGTTCATGGCAATGAAGGAGCATATATCACCAGAGTTATCTTTTGAGTATATAGGTAACACATAACACAGCTGCCGAAGAGCTGAGGACCTCTGACATGGCCACCAGGGGGTGTGTGATATCAAGTGAAAACCCTCCACAGCAGTGAGAGGCATATGAAAGAGAGCAGTTGGAGGGTGAAAACATCTCTCTTCTTCCCTTCATCTCTCCGTCTCTCTGAGCTGAGCTGAATACATAATAGTCTTTCCTCTCTCAGTATGTTAATGTTGTCTACCTTCCCTTGATCCATCCATCCACC
>JBBMOC010000074.1:1281853-1316317 GCA_037975185.1 Centropyge bicolor
TGTGTGTGTGTGTGTGTGTGTGTGTGTGTGTGTGTGTGTGTGTGTGTGTGTTTGACATTCCACCAGCATCCCAGCCAACCTCATCTCATCCTCTCTGTCTGCTGGGAAGTCATCTCACTCGGTCGCTCTCTCTCTCTCTCTCTCAGGGTATCTTTCAAAAATTAACTTGACTTCGACAACGGTTCCTGTTCCTGAACTATAGTTTTTCTGGTGCCAATTTGATAACAGATTATGGTGCCATTACTCCATTCGAAGAAGGAAGATGTTCAAAGATTTAGGAGCAGCTGGAGGTTTTTACTCTACGCACTTTACTCAACTTGGATAACTAGACTAAAATAAAGAAATTGATGGAATATCTGTACAGTGTTGGACTAAAATAACTGTCAAATAGAAATAACTGTCAAAAGGAACATTAACAGCAAACATGATGGTAGCAACACTCAAATGGAACATCTAGTCTGCCTAGTAAACATTAACAGGGTGAGACCTCTTACTTTCTTTGTGCTAAAGAGCAGCTAGCCTTGACACAGCAGCACACACACACAATCAAACTGCAGCCAACGAGGAGCACCAGAACATACACACCAAGGCCACTGCACAGTGTAAGATGCAGCACAGAGGACAATGTGTTGAAGGGACTGAGCATAGAGCGAGCACAGTTGAGCAGCACTGGCTTGTTAATCTGTGCACATGAGCAGCTGGCAGAAAGCCAGAAATGAAACAAACCACCACCACAACAACAACAACAACAACAACAACAACAACAACACTGGGCTTAGCGTAGTTCTTCCTGCATGCCTCTATGATGTTAACATTAGACAGCATTAGAGCTTGACACAAACATGCTTATTGGCTCACTAACACTGAGGAGAAGTTTGGTACCGAATGACAAGGCATTTTTCAATACTTGTTAGTACCGAAGCAATTCAACCTGTGCCATATGAGTATCAAAGTTTGGTACCCAGCCCTGCACAGAACACACACAGAGCTTTCATCGACATGTTAACCAGCCGTCGGTTCTCATGCGGAAAACGAGAGAGAAAGGAAGAACAGAAGGAAGGAAAGGAAGGAGGAAGAAAAACCATTGTCACAACCATAACACCACTGCAGTGACACCAACAGCCCTATGTGTTTGCCTACTGTAAGGTTAAATATTTAGACTGATTTCACGGTCACAGTTGTGTGGGTCCGTTTGGCCTAAAATATGGAAATATGCAAGATTTTTCCTAACCCAGGTGCAGACCAAGAAACCTTTCCTGACTTCACCTGCACAAGTTAGACTGAAATCAATTTCACTCAGACTGTGGCACAGTCTGTGCTCTCACAAAAAGAACATTCTCATGTCATGGCAATCCAATCATGGGAACTTTTTTTCCCCCACATTTTTGAGACATTTTCCCACCTTTTCTCCCAACTGTAAATACAATGGCAAAGCCTACCACACATACTTATTTTCAGAAAACATTTGGGCTACTCAGAAATGGTATCAATTTGTAAATGAGTGGTTTTTCAGGCACTGTTGTCTGCGATGTTTGTGTGTGAAGGCATAGAGGTGAGTGTCAGGGAACCATGATGATGAGTCTCAGTAGTGCCCAAAAATGTCGTGATAGTATTTGCAAGCTTTTCTTTTTCTTATCTCTATTGAGGATAAACATGCTCAGAGCTTTGGCACTAAAGTTTCATTATGCTGTGGGTGATGGAAACGTCATGCCGCCTTCTTTCACCTGTAACTCTGGATGTACACAATCATTCAATGAAGAAAAAGTCTAAATGTTTATTAGTTAAGAGCTAAAGTAATAAGGAGTGCCTTATTTTATGATCTCTAAGTCAAATGTAACTGAGTTCTTGGTGTTTATACATGTTGCCAAAGCACAGCCACAACGTCAGACTTCCTCCTCCATGCTTCCATCCATTAACCTTCTTGGCATTTCACTCAGACACGGAGGTTGGAACCAAATTCTCAAATTTGGACTCATCAGGCCAAGGTTTCCACTGGCTTAACATCAGTTCCTTGTGTTTTTTGACCAAAGCAGTTCACTTCTTGTTGATCTCCCTCAATAGTGGTTACTTTGCAGCAATTTGACCATGAAGGCCTGATTCACACAGTCTCCTCCAAGCTGTTGAGATGTGTCTGCTACTCGAACTCTTCAACAAAGCATTTGATGGTTTTAGCAACTGCACTTAAAGATACATTTAGAAATTCTTGCGATTTTCCAGATTGACTGATCTTAATGTCTTAAAGTAATGATGGACTGTGGTTTCTCTTCAGTAAGATGAGCAATTGTATGGATTGCTATAGTAGCTTATGAGGGTTATTTAGTGTACATCAAAATTGCCTCTGCACAACAAAACTGATTTCTCAGATGGATTGAGAAGAAATTCCCCTAATTAACACTTGACACGGAACAGCTGTTAATTGAAAACCATTCCAGGTGACGATCTCATGAGGCTGATTGAGAGAATGCTACGAGTGTCCAAAGCTCTCATCAAAGCAAAAGGTGGCTACTTAGAAGAATCTAAAACATAAAACATGTTCTGCTTTTTTGTTTACCACATTCCACATGTTCTTTCATAGCTGTGGTAGTGTACATTACCCTTTATTGATCCCTGTAGGAATATTCATTTTTAAGCCATCCTAAGTGGGCAGAGCTGTGCACCAACTCCAGTTCTGAGCCAGTGCCTTGGTCAAGGGCACTGACAAGACAATTAACCTTTAATTCAGGGGGAACCAGAGCACCAAGGAGAACATGCACAGTCCACACAGAAAGAGGCAAACCTGGACAAGATTCAACCCTGTGCTGTGAGGCGACAGCACTAACCACTGAGCCACTGTGCTCTCAAGCTGTCTATTCTCAAATCTCACAAATCTGTACTGTGGAGAAGCACTAGGGGTTTTCACATATTCTATTCCCTTTAATGTGAAGCATATTGCAAGTCTTTGGTAAAGTTGAAAAAGCAGAGGGACTTGTCTAAGTTAACAAACATGACCACTGAGTACATACCATCCACTGTGGATGTGACTGAAAGCCACAGAAACGGTCCAATACTTCATTAATCTTGACAAAGCTGCACTGCGTGTGTGTGTGTGTGTGTGTGTGTGTGAGTGTGTGTGTGTACCAGCTTCGTCGGCAGCGTCACTGCTCTGCGACCTCCTCATGGCCGGGTTGGCTGAGTGGGAGCTGTACTGGTAGAGCTGGTTCCCTCCTCTGTCATCCTGCTGGCTTATCTGTGTGAGGTCATGCATACTTAGGCTACGCAGCTTCTCTGTGATGGCACCCTGACCCTGCGACAGACACACACACGGACAATATTACAATACCAGCAAAGAGCTCAACACTTCAGACCTCTCAGGGACCAACAGGACAAAATCCAACACACAGATGAAGTGAGTGAGTGTGTCAACACACTGTGTTCAAACTGCTCTGATCAACATCTACAGACAGTTGGTGTTTCAGTATGAATATAGTATAATGTGGGATTCCTGTTGTAGTCAGAAAAATACCTCAATTTGTTTGGTATGTTCAAGACACAAGTATGTCATTGTTATAGAGTCATTGTGTCATCAATGAGCGTGAACATCTTCTAATTTCTGGGCTACTATCATACACCTTAACTACCGACTCTGCTGTTTAAGTGCTACAAACAAAACAAACAGCTTTACAGTCGTGAGAGAAAAGCGACCAGCCTAACAACTAAGACCTGGGCTGGGGAACGCTGATGTAGTATAAGGGCCACTGACAGGGTACAGTATACTGTATTGTAGATTATCATTTTCCTGTGACTGGTATACAGCTCTGTTCCATGTGGTATGACTCTGCCAGTCAGACAGAGCTTAGTCAGGAAGACAGCAGCAGAGCATTAATGTCCATTCAGTTCAGCTCAGCTACTGGAACAGTTAGCTCTGGCTGTCTTTCATAGCATTTAAAAAAGTCATTAAGTCCACTGATCTTTAATTGTTCTGTGATGAACATTTGTGATTTGGCTCAGCTGTCTGGAATAAAACTCATTTTACTTCAATATCCTTAAATCTCTTGAAATGTGTTTATTGCTGTACCCTGTAACCTCAGGTCATCAACATCCCTTGACTGAGCCAGGTGACAGAATGCTCTTTCCTGTCCACTACTATGGAGTATAAAAATAAATCTCCTATTACAACTTTACAATAATTACAATTATTAATATGCCCTTCTTGTTTCATTGATATTAAAATGTTTAACTTTTTTTTAAAAACCCTGACTTTTTCCTAAAACACTTATCTTTTTTTCTTTCTTGAAAAATGTTAGAATTGTTTTTTCTTCAAAGTCATAGTGAAGAGGAAGCTCTTAGAGGAAGAGCTAAAGTTGTGCTGCCATTGTTTTAATATTAAATGGAAAATGCTGGGGTCAAGTCTCTTAAAAATAAACACTTCCTTGCTTAATTGTATAATGATTATTTTGCACGATCTACACTCACTTTGTGCTTTGACATGTCTGTTAGTCTACTTTAGTAATGGAGAGTGTGTGACGGTGGCAAGAAAGGCCTGTCCAGAGCTGGAAATGCAGGGATATGGTTAGCAAAAACAACGAATGCAATTAAATAAATTTGGAGTAGTGACATCAATTTATACTAGTCAAACTTCAAAGTGTTGTCCCTAAAAGGCCTGATTGGACTAAATGGTGTTCAAAAAATATACAGTACATATAAACAATTTACCTAACATGCAAACAGGACATAGTGAAATAAATACTGTGAACATTGATGCCGAGAAAATGATCTTATCTTTGATATTATTGACAAGAAATCATAATCCTACAATGACGGTGATATCATCATGGAAACAGTTCACAAAATGAACAAAAGGATAAAAGGAGATTTTTTTTCATTGATGAAACACAGAGCGAGTGAAAAAAAGAAATAACGAGAATATGTCAAGTGTTACTGTATAATGAAATGAAAGGTTTAAACACAGGTAAAAAAGATTCCAAAAATTAAGGCAAATAAGTGAAGAAAATGAGGTGAAAACATTTAGTTAAATGTATTTGCAAATCCTCTTTCTTTATGACAACACTAGAAACAAGAAGGAAATAAAGACCAAGATTTCTTTTCAGCTACCAGGTCTGGTAAAAGAACAGAAATGCTTGAAAATCAAAGGATGGGGAACATGGTGTCATGGGAGAATAATGCTGAAATGAAATGGAAAGGGAATGTTCTGTCCATGCTGCTTACACTGACTGGTTTTTACCTCCCAGAGTAGCCTGCTGAAGCACAGAAACCCTGAAGAAAGACGGATGTCAGTACAGAGAGAGAAGAAGAAACAGAGTCACAAGAGGGTTAGCTGGTAGGCAGGCTGGGGCAGAACCACACAACATCATCTTAACCATTCACTGTGGCTTTGAATCGTTCTTAAATCAGTGTGTATGGGGGTTAGATACAAAAGGTTTCCGTTGTCCCAGCTGTGTAGGAGCAGAAGCGTGCTTTCTGATAATCTGTGATCAATTCTAAAAAGTAGTTATTTACTAAATCAGGTCGCATCATTCAATATGTCTCAGTTTGTAAAAAGAGCAGTAATGTGTTCTAACTGGTTGCTAGGAAACATTAATAGCACTGTTGAACCAAGAGTAGTCCACTATGTAAACAGGAAGTCCTTGTAGCATCCCAACTCACATGAGTTCCAAACATTAGTTTCAGAGGCTACACAGATGTAAATGAACAGGTAGGTATTTGTCATGCTCATGTCTGCACACAGGGAGAAATGTGTGTGTGTTAGCAGTATTCATACAGTTTAGAATGAGTGACTCAACTCATATTTACTCATTTAGGTGAATGATATTGGCATAACATTTTATAACACGAGACATTTTGTGTTATTTTGTGAACATAATATAAAACATTCACAGAATTTTTAAGTTAAACTGCATTCATCAATTTCTTCATTCTTCACTTAAAACAGGTCATATGTTCGCAAGCTAATTCACATTTTGCCACTTGGTTCAGTTGGTTACACAACACGTAAACCTGCAGTAAGTGGGTGTTGGTGTAAATATTTAGCAACAACTAATCTCTATATAAGAACTAGCTGGTGAAGTGCAACCTGTTTTAATTCAGTGGTGTGTGAAACTCAAGTTAGCAAACAATAGACCGAGGCAAAGTTTGGACTGATGAAGAGCTGGTGTGAGCGGGTCCTGTGATGTAATGCACTTGGATAAACTGCTACTGGTACTGGCAGGGCCATGTTATTCAGTGTCTGCTAATACTGTCTCCAAAGGGACCGACAACATTCATTCAAACTTCAGTCCATTCCATTACATAGACACTATTACATTACACTTGGTGTAATGCTACACACTGTGAATATTATGATTAAGCGTGCAATCATCCACCGTGGTCTGTATACGTGTAAGGCATATGTAGAGTACATAGTCTATATTTTTATTTCTGTCTTGTGTCATTACACATGATACTGTCATAATACTGAGTTACACATAGGCATGTACTGTACATTCCTACCTGTGGCTTCGTCAAAGCATACCATAACTTCTTGTTTAAGAGTGGTGAATCCCTCCCACATGGAGGTGGTAAATCAACTATGTTTTGTTCTTAATGTCAATAAGAAAGCATGGATGTTGTGATAAGGATTTGGTGTATGGATTTTTTAGTTTTGGAAAGGCAGCTAACACACAAATTTTGCATGTCTGTGTTACCTTGAATGCACCAACAAGGTCAGACATTATCTATCTTAGATAGACTGCCTGGATAGTTAGAAATCAGTCTAAACTATTATGGCATGCTTTGGAAAATGTGTTAAAAAAAAAAAGAAGAAAGAAGCATCAACCCAAATAAGCAAAACATTTGAAGATTTGAATTCAGGTAGGGTGTAATCCATTGGCTGTGGGTGTGTCAGGTAGGGATGAGCACAGGTGAGTCTCGGCTCAGAGATCAGGGAGCAGAGCGACAACAGCAAGAATTGAAGAAAGCAGGAAGAAAAGAAATGTTCAGAAAGTCAGTCTGCTTCTTCACACCTGTAGAGGCTTTACAGATGTCATTTAAATCAGCCTCCAGCTATATGCACATCAATATGCATGTATGCTGCATGCATAATAGAGTATGGCACATATAGTCGCTTGAAATGCGTGGGTCTCTGGAATTTCTCACTCAATAAAATCACATGCTAAAATGGCTGGGTGAAAAGAGAGAAACAGCAAGGACAAGGAGAGGCAAGAAACTGAGGATAAATAAAGGAATATAGAAAATAAAGTGAGAGCGAAGATAGACAGAGAGAGAGACAGACAGAGAGAGAGAGACAACTATCCATTGTTCATAAATTTGTAATAGCTTAATACTGTTAATCAACTGTCATGCCAATAAAGATAATTTAAATTGAAAGTGAAATTGCAATTGAGAGAGCAAGAGAGAGAAGACAGACAGAGAAACAGAGAGAGACAGAGAGAGACAGAAAGAGAGCGAGAGACATAGAGAGGATGAGAGAAAGAAAGACAGAGAGAGAGAGAGAGAAGACAGAGAGAGAGCGAACACACACACACACACACACACACACACACACACACACACACACACACACACACACACACACACACACACACACACACTTGGCATTCATCTTTCTGATCCTCATCTCCTTCGTTACATCTCAAGTCATTCTTTTTGTGTTTTTTTTTGTAGAAGAGACTCAATGTTCATTTTTCTTGAAACGCTATGGCTACATTTTACATCCAACACAAACTAATTGGATTGAAGAGTAACAGTAGCCCAGTTATCAAAGGAGTGAGCTGGAACAGCTTGGTAGTGAGTCAGAGGACATTAGTAATCAAAGAGAATAAATGTAATTTCCTGTCTTGTGGCATTTTACCAAGGCTAGTTTTTCCTTGAACAGCCTAATGACCCCTAACTGAAAGAGTGAGTTTACATTCACACTGGCATCTCTGTTATCATCTTGTATTGACATATCTCCTTTATGCATATGTACATATCATATTCCAGTTTCACAAACCTACATTTGTGGTCCTGGTTTTAAGAAATGTAAAATATGCTAGCCAGAGTAATGGTATACATCATAAACAGCTGAACCAGGTTTCTGATTAGCGTCTGCCATGTGCATATCTAAGTGCATCCTCAACTAGAGTAAAAAGGCTTGTAAATGTACTCAATGGCAAAATAAATGTTCCTCTCACAGTACAATACATTATCTGAAACATTATATGTCCCTTACTGCTTTATAAGCTTCTTTCTCTTATATTTACTTCACCAGATATTCAATTCAGTTTTATGTGTATAGTGTGAAATCACAACAAAAGTCATCTCAAGGCATTTTACATACAGAGCAGGTCTAGACCACATTCTTTATTACATTACTCATAGAGACCCAACAGTTCCCATCATGAGCAAGCACTTGGCGACAGTGGCGAGGGAAAACTTCCTTTTAACAGGCAGAAACCTCGGACAGAACCAAGCTCAAGGTGGGCAATGGGCAAATATTGTTGTCCTGTTATAAAAAAAAATTCTAAATGTCCTTTTTTAACTTATTGACCAACTCTATTTCTAATTATCATTTTTTTTAACCTTGCAACTAATTTTCTGTCCTGATAGACACACTGAAATATCCATGTAACTGGTTAGTTGCAAAGTTGGGGAATTACAAGTTGAGCTCATCCAATTTTGACATTTTATTTAGTATGAAAAGGAAAAGGATAACTCAACCCAACATAATATGAGAAAAACTGAACTAATAGTGACATTTTTAAGATTAAGTCCAGCACATTTGGTTCCTTCTTTTGATTGTCTTCATTTAGATTTTGCTTAAACTATAGTAATAACAGGGACTCAAGAATCCAGTTTTATCTATGAAGCTAAATCATATCTATGCCTGATGGACTCTGCCGTGAATGTGGCTCTAATAACCTGACTTTCTATTTAGTAGTAGACTCCCACTGCCTGGGATTACCTCAGTGGAGCAAAGCCTCAGACAGGAGATCAGCAGGGATTATCTGATACACTCAGGTATTCACGCAATGCTGATGAAACCAGTTCACACACACTTCATTTGCACTGACTCTGCAGTGAGTGGTAGCTGAGGGACAGCAAAGTGCTTTAGAGACACATTCACAATAGACACATTTGCATGAGCACAGTGTTTCAGATACTATCTCATCTTCAAGTCAGGACTTCATTCAACATTGGCTGGAGATTTTATGCGACTCCTCTACATTCTGCTTCTGGTGCGGCCAGCGGTGTGTGAATGTGGGTGCACTGGTAATAATGGTGGCAAGCTTCCAATTAATGTGTGTGTGAATGGGTGAATGCTGACTTGCTTTGTGAAGTGCTTGAGTGGTCTAATCAGACTAGAGAGGTTCTTTATAAATGTAGTCCATTTACAAACCAATAACACTATTTATGTCTTCTCTTAAGTGTGATCTGCAGGCCAAGTGAGCCGCGTGAGCCGTGTGAGTACATTCTGAGCCAACAGGTTAATTTTGGCAAAACAATCTGCTGGATTGTATTTCTGTATAAAACAGGTAGAGGGCACTGTTGTATCTAAGCAAAGGGAACTAAACAGTTTCTTACAAAGACAGATAGAAAAGAGAGAGAATATTTTTAAAATGTTATCCTGATAGTACAACCAAGGATGTTAGGGAGGGAGGGGGAACCTGAAGAAATTATTAATGCAAAGTATTGTCTTAATCTGATGAAATACCACATGTGTGAGATATAAGGTCCCTCACACTATTGTGGATTTCATGAAGAAAGGCATCTTCAGTAAAATCATAATGACAGTACATTATTGATGAAAATAATACATATAAAGGACCAATTTTAAACAAACATCAAACACAATAAAGAATAAAATGTTCAGTGCTTATATAAGTTAGAGACACTTGCCTTGACAGCTGCAGTGACAGCGGCGGTGGCTGCGATGCTCAGTCCCTGCTTGCCAAAGTTGACCATTGTCTCATAGCTCCTCTCCTTGGCCTGCACAATATATTCATCTATTTCCTACAGAGAGAGAGAACATTCATTTCAATTTTTCTACAGTCTTAGACAGTTTAATTGAGTAAAAACTAGTGTGATGAGAATATCCTAAACAAAAAAGCCCATGTATACAGAGGCAGATTGGATAGATAGATGGACAGTCTTACCCTCTCTCTGGAGGACAGCAGAGGGTGCAGACACTTCCTGTAAATGAGACTTGCTCCTCTAGTGTAGGGGGACAGCAGCCAGATCACCATTGCTATCTTCAGCTCATAATACAGAGGAAACCTGGATATGTACATGTGCATGCGCAGACACACACACATACACACACAAACACGCGCGCGCAAGCGCGCACACACACACACACACACACACACACACACACACACACACACACACACACACACACACACACACACACACACACACACACACACACACACACACACACAGAGCAGTAAGTATTAAGAGCTGAAATCTAAAACTAAGCTAAAATCCCAAGAAGGAGGACTACAAAAATGACAATAACAGCAAACATCTTTTTGCTACTGGATCTGTATTTAACATGAAAATCAAAAAAAGAACAAAGCAGGACATGTCTCAGCTCTCATTAGTATGTGTGGAGAGGAGGCCATTCACTGGGACATGGAGTCAAACGTAACACCCGGACAAGAAGATTTCTCAGCATCCGGCAGACATGGGTCACAGCACATGCCAAATAGTGCAAAAATGATCACACCTGGGCCATCAAATTGCTTGTGCTTGTTTGATTCCCCTTTAAATTGCTTCCTGCAGCACTGTCTTCCAGGCTGGGATTAGGGTGTGTCTTCACACGTGCACTTCACACGAGTTTGAATGTATGAATGATGCAACAATTCCTGGTTCTGGTGTCTCATAGATGAGTGGTTGGAGTTAAGTTTAAGGTTGGGTTCAGGTTAAGCCTGCAGTGTGGGAATTTTACATATAAATGAACGTCCATTACATTCAAACCCTTGCTAAACGAGTTCACACTATGCTGATGGCCCCAGGGAAATCCCTTCGTATTTCACAGTATACCAGAGTTCTTAAATCAGGTGTGGTGACATTCCCACTCTGGCGCACCTGTAGTGATGCGTTTTACGTCAACCAGCAATGACTGAAGGAGGAAGCAAACATAGTGACGGAGTAGGCTACAACTGGGGGTTATGACAGAGGCTATGGCATCATTAGCAGGTCAGCAGTCTTTCTGCCATTATTTCCACTGCCAGAGGGAGGAGACAAAAGTTCCGCACTGCAGGTTTTAATCAAGAGGAAGTACAATACAGAGGAGACACTTTGACACAACTCTGGCCCTGGCACTGCTCAAGAAAATGCATCTCTTGTGTTTCCTTGTATAGCCATGGCATACACCTGAAAAGTCACACTTTGTAAAATACAGTGGAGACACAAGAAAGCACCTCACTACAGTGAAAGTAAAGAGAAGGTCCAGGTTAGAGATGGTCATGTGCTGCAGTGGAAAAGGGCTATCCATGTTCCCACACATTATTCCAGCTGTTATCCTTAATACTACAAGGCCATTCTAATTCCATTAGTTAACACTGAAATTCCATATGTCAATCTAATTCATTTCAGCAAAGGAATTTCCACTCCACTATGTACCTAACATTGGTCTTACATCGCTGCTGAAAATTGAGCACTGCTGCTGTTTTTGAGAGGACAGAGGAGAGGAGAAGCTTTGGGCTTACCTCATGATCAATGTCACAATGTCCACAATTACAATTCTGCAATTCTACAATTTCATTTTCGACGTTTTTGTCCAGAGTGACATACATCCGTGAGTTGAGCTGTAACAACAAGCACCGTGCAGATGTCAACAATGAAGTAAGCTAAGGATAATCATTCGCTCAAAGGGAAAACAGACCTGCCACTTCCCATGTGTATCGCACAGTAACCTTACATCAAACACAATCACCTGATGGGAGTACCCAAGGAAATACATATCTGTCAAAAAAAAACACATTTAGAGGATCCATCGTGATATAAACACAGTATGTATTCCACACACAACGACTGTTTCCTTCTTCCTGGAGGCAGGCCTTACAATGCACGAGGACCACAGTGAGGTGTGAGCTGATGAGCAAAAAACTGATTCCCAGCAAAAAAATGTCCATGCACACGACCTCCACTGATACAACTCCTCCTCGAGAAATGCTGCCACTAGTGATAGAATTTTGTGCAGGTGTTAAAGACCATATGTGTTTGCATTTGTGCATAACTTACCATGCCAGTGTCAGGTCAGTGATGGTCTCCACCACAGTGTAGAGGGCAAACACAATCCAGTACATCATCCACCGCACCTACACAGACACAAACAAACACAAAAAAACCTTAACAGCAGAGCTCGAGCAACGAACTGACCAGGCCAACATATCAGCCGATATTAGCATATTGCAGCACAAAGTATATCAGTATCCATTTTCAGACAGTACAAAATGGAGGGATCCAATACAAACACGACACTGAAAAGTCCCATCTGCAGAGCGGTTTTATTCTGCCTATGGGCTGACTCATTATGTTGATCACGTTCATCATTTTTTGCAGTAATTTGCTGTATAAAATATTTAGTTATGATCAACCCTTTCCATGAAAGGGACATACTGTATCAAAATGATTAAAAAAACATGGTCATGTTTTGTTCCTCCTCCTTCCTCTTGACGATTTGAGCCTGTACTGTGTGTAACCTCATTCTGAGGGATATATGAATATTTAATTCTACCTGCAGTCACCTGTCGTAATCGTAGTAAGAAAATCAAATTGCAGACACTTGAACCACCTCACTATTCTAATCTTCGTCATTGACAAAAATGGTAAGAGGACTTTCTGATTGAGCTGAGTTGTTGAAAGCCGAGAAAATACGGAGAGGCAGGAAATAAGAAAAAAACAGAAGGAAGATCTGAGGTCTGACTCTGTTTACTGGTTTCATGGTGTTTGCTCTACCAAGCCTGTTCTGAATTTATCGAACAGGTGAACATGATCATTACTTAAGGACTTTAATTACTGCATCCTAGCCACTTTAATGCTTGGTAAGGCCTCAGAGTTACAGAATTTGAGGCTAACATGGAATTCTTCTCTTTTTGGTCTCCTTTTATCCTGTACCTCTTTCCTTCTCAGGCCAGTAGTGGTGAAGAGCAAACAGAGGTTTAGGATTTTTTTCCCCCTCTTTGCCTTTATGCTTTCTGATGTCCTCTGCTCTCTCACTCCCTCTGTCCCTCTTTAAGGGCTTTCCAGGCTCTTCTGGTTGGATTTCCATATCAAAGTCAGCGGTAGACGGTGGCAGGCGGGCAGACAGTCACATGGCAGGCTGAGGTATTAGCTAGACCCAGCCACTGCCGCATGACTGAACACACACTGACACTAGCTAATGAAATGTCAGTGTGTGTATGTGTGGGTGGAGGAGTGAGGGAGTAAAGCCTGTGTTTGAAAGAGGGAGAACAAGAGAGAGGGCCAGAGAACACAAACACACACGTTCACCTGTTTCAGGGCACAAACTCTCAGAATTACACACACACACTGTACTCTGCTGCCTGCACCATTACTGCTGGACTGGTTAATTGGTGACCTCATAGTGAACTCCCTCTCACACTCATGCGAATGATAAATGTAAAGGAGAGAGAGAGTGAAACAGAGTCTGTGAGATGGAGAGGATATCTAATTTATATGTTTCAATCTACTTCTGCCTACACTGCTTCCGTCTCTCCCTTTCATCCTACTTTATACCCCTTCTTTTTCTCTCTGTCGCTAACAGCCCCCCACCCCCCATCTCATCAGTAGGGAGGACATTAAGATGTGACCTCAGTGAAATATACAGCAGCCATTTTGCCTTCCTGAGGCAATAGCAGACATTTACTGGCCCAGTCTGTGAATAACTGCCTTCCATTAAAAGAGAGAAAAAAAACCACCTGACATCAGCTTTTTACAGCCACTGGGCCCACTGGTAATGTTAAGGTTGATAGACAGAGCATGAAGACAGGGCTGGGTAGTGGGAGAGACTGATTGATACCTATGTGCTACACCCCACGAGCCAACAAGTTCTGTTCAGTTAGATAACTAAGCATTTGAGTAAATACTATTAATGTTGGTCTTGCTTTTATTTTTAAAGATTTTTAATGTGAAGTAAATGAAATGAAATGTTGCCACAGTGTCAATTTAAATGCAAAAAAGGACTGCAATCATTTTTGTTATTGACTAATCAGCAATTACTTTGAGAGGACAGAACCTTGGAATTTTAGTTTAAGAAAAAATTAATCATTTAGTCTTTCTGTTGATCGAATTTATAACCAAGATATTAATAAATACTTCGTTAATGCATGATTACTTGATGGAGTCCGAAAGTCTTTGACTATTGGTAAAGAAACTTCTATTTTGCATTTGTTTTTGAATTAAATACCAATGTTTTAAATAAAAGTTGAACAAATTGAGTGAAAAGTTAAAGTTTTGACAAATGAAGACGATTTTAATATCTTAGTATTGGAATGTCTCATTTTTGCTTTAATGACAGCATGCACTCGAGCTGGCATGGACTTCACAAGTTAGTGCAAGAAGTGCTGACCCACGATATTTTACCATGATTTGACAACGTTCCAAAGAGCTTGTTGTGACGTCACAGATGGCTTGGCTTTCTCAGTCTTTCAGTGTCTCCATGAATGTTAACAAGGGCTGAGCTCAGGTGACTGTGGAGGAAAGTCCATGACAGTCAGGAGTCCTTAGTCTTTTATGTTCTTCATATGTTTGGGGTCATCATCCTGCTTCAGAATGAATCCTGCTCCACAAAGATGCAAACCAGAGAGCATAACATGTCTCTGATGAATAGAATAGTACTTCTTCTTGGTCAGGGTGTACTCACTACTGTGCAGGTGTCCAGAGTCGGCAAAACATCCCCAGACTTGAATATTCTATAACCTTGTTTCACTGTCAGTTTCATTCACTGTGGTATCACTCTCTCTCCTCTTTGTCTCCTTACATTCACCCTTCTGTTACTGACAGACATCTCAAACTTGGATTCATCCGTAAACAGGACTTTTTCCAGTCATCCACTGTGAAGTGTTGGGATTTCTTAGCAAGTGTTTGGCCTTGTCTCTAATAAAAATTTGACTTCTGACATTTTCACTTAGTTTTGATGCCATGTGTCCCACTATCATAATCCTGCCTAGTGAGCAATGATCTGCTGGAAACTTGATGCACAGTCTTATCTACAACAGGAGAACAATCTGATGAGTAGACGAGTAAGCGTCATCTGACACATACTTCAATGGAAGGGAATTAACACAAGGAAATCTGACTTTTTGTACAAAAAAAGCTTAGTTAGTCAATGCCAAAAATTTGTTTTAAACTCTGCTTTTAATTTCTTCTTCAGTTTACATGTCCCAACTTCTTATGGTTTTGAATGTTTCTGAATCCTACAAAGTGTTTGATTATTTTCAAGTTTACATGAAAATAATAGAGGTTTTCAGTGTGGTCTCAGGCTTTCGGACCCTATTCAATATAATGTCCACTATTCTAACACTAATAATGAGTCAACAAGAGTCATGTCATATTTCCTCTGTGGTTTTACAGTAAAAGCCTCACAGCAGCTCAAAGGGCATAACCCCTCCCTTTCCTGGTAGACTTTTAATCTGAAACATATTCGTACAGGATGTTTAAGGCTCACCGATGGTAACTTTACACCAATCGCAAAAAACAGAAACAAAAAGGTTTGAAATAATCAGGGAAGTAAATCTGAACAAGGAAACATTAAGTGCAGTAAAGTGGTGAGTAAGACTGTTCCTGTACTGATTGAATTAGTGTTCTGGAACTGACTTTACCATGTGATCTATAGGAGGACAGGTAATTCCATCCTCCAAAAGTCTATTATCAACCAACGTTTATTGTTAGCACTGGCCAATTATATGACCATAAGCTTCTATTTGAGAATTTACAGTAACTTGATAAGAAAAAAAAAACAATTTTTTAAAATCTGTAATTGTACTAAATAATTGCCATCAGCTTACAGAATTGTTATCAACAGCTCTTCTTTGCCCACTTCCTTCGCTTTTATTATTGCATCTTGACTCCAGCTTGAGAGTTTCATTAGAACAGTTTTGTTACAGACAGGCTAACTGCTCCCCTGGGCATCACTTTCAATGCTGGATTGGCAGGTCATGAATTACCCTGTACCGTATAAAATGCCTGTAATTAGTGTATAGCACATGTGTATATAATTATGTAATAATTGCGGGAATTATGATGTAACTTTCCTTTGGCTTGAAGATTAACATTTGAAACATATTGTCTTTCACAACTGGAAAAACTGAATTAAACCAGGTGGATTTCTGTGTTCATCAATGTCCCCCTTAAAGCTGACACTTCATCTCAGTCAACCCAGAAGCACAATGAAATGCAATGAATCTTCAAATTTTACACACAAATACATCACAGGCCAACAGAGGACTCGGCTCCAGTCAAGCTTTAGCTGCCCTCATTCCACACTTTATCAGTCCTGTGTCAACAGAGGATAGGCAGCAGAGATGCAGCGAGGGATAGTCCAGTACTGCTAATGAGGGGTGGTGAGGGAAGAATGCAATGAATCTATGAAATAAGCTTCTTTCAATCACTGGTTTTACCTTTACTGTTCAACACCACTCTCACTGAGAGACATGTCAACAAGCACCCACATGCACTGTATGTGCACAAGCAGAAAGTAATAAAAACACATGGAAAAAGAAGGCTGGGCCCCTGGAATGAATTTTAAGAGCCAAATTTGTCATGAAGTGAAGTAACTTCTGGCAGGGCGTTCCTCTACTTCAAGTTACATAAAAGCAGCCACAGGCCCAGATAAACTGTAGATAAGCTGCTATCTTCAAGTAATGAACTCTGATCCTCAATGTATACTGAAAACCTCCACATATGTGCTTGAGGGAGAGCTTAATGAAAAATTCACTCATGAATTTATTTTGTTAGATGAAGTCTGAGTGCTTATCTGCAAACATCAGTGGATGCTGCTTTTAGCTCATCCTCTGGTGAGTTCCAGTCATACACTGATTCAGCACTCTTCAACCCCCCAAATGAATACTCATTGAATATGCTGAGACGATTCTGTTGGCAAAGTGCTGGTTGGCACTACAATAATGCAGGGTAGCTCAAGTTAAAAGAAAGTGGGTATTGTGTGTACTTTTTCTGTAGAAAATGAAACATCTGTCCAGTGACAAAAATACAATATCATACAGAGGTGGAATTGTATAATTTGAATATGATCATATCTGGTAATAGTGTTTCAAAATGTTGCGGTCCAAATGAATGATTCCAAGAAAATTATGAATAAAAACAATCAATGACTTAATAAGGTTCTTGTTACACGTGTTATCTTTTTTTTTCAAATGTAATTTATTACAACACAGCTAACTGCATTGATCATTAACATCAATTATTTTCAGCAAACATTTGTCATATTGTGTTATACACTCTATTCCATCCCAATTAATGATGGACATAATACAGAAATCAAACGAGTACAAAGGGCCATGTGGTTGTTAAGATTGTATAATCACTCCTGGTTATTCTTCATTTCCATCTATTCCTTCCTTGAATTCAGATTGGCAGGAGAAATTGATTAGAGGTCATTTACCTTTAACAACACAACTGCTTATACAACAAAGAAGTGGACCTGAGAATCAGCAACCGAAGCAGACAGCGAAGGAGACAAAGACAAGGATAAACAAAGTGAAAGGAAGCTCAAAGCAGAGTCACAGCTTACTGCGTCTGAACCTATGAGCTGGTGTGATAAAGCAGTGTGTGAAAGTGTTACTAACTCAGCGGAGGGGGATTTCACTCTCACTGACATTAGTTACATCACCCAGCTCACCAAGGAAACACATCCACATCCACTAAAGTCTACAGACACAAGTCAGCTATATGTACACACACACATATATATAATTTTACAGAGTACAGATATTCCATCCAAATGGTTGTCATTCAATGGAGGGGCTCAAGATGGGAACTCAAAACGGTTCAAATTTTGCGTAATTCCATTAAAATGTTTATCTAACAGAGATTGGATGTCTGTTTCAGAGAAACACTAAAAACTGAACTGTACTAAGTCCTATAGTAATTTGACATGCATTTAGTGACTGTCATCAACATAAAAATGTATATCAAATATTAACAAGAGAATCATGTTAAATGTTTTCCTTTCAAAACAGCATCTGCAGATGTCACTTGCAGAACTATCAGCGGTACAGCTGAGGTAGTATTACTATGCAGCATTCTAATGTGAACTCATCAAGAGTTTTATTGGAAGCACAAGCTGTAAATACTATTATCACTATTATACTGTAGACCTATACATACTGCAGGACTTTTAAGGACCCTGTTCTCCCACCTCTTATGTACTTTGTGATGTAAACAGGTGTGAAGACATGCATTCCTTTGATCTTTCTAATCTCTCAAGCAAAGGGAAGAGCCCTTCCATTCTGCTGTGCTGTCTTCACCTCTCCCTCTCTGCAACCTCATATCTTCCTTAATGAGCTGAAGAAGGTCATCCTCTCCCTGTCCCCTTCTCTATGTCTGCTAACTGCTGCTGCTGACTTTCCTCCTCCTCTTCCTGATCATCCACTGCTGCACTTCTCCCTGCTGTGTCCTCAGGGGTGGAGGCAGTCAGGACAGTGGTGGTGGTGGAACCCCTCTGTCCCAAAATCTCATCCATGAGGACAAACCACGGCCAAGTTGCAGTAGTAGGTTTCACCACTTATCCCCTCTCCTGACCCTGGACACTTACAATCCATTTACTTGGGTGGCCTATTTTGGGTTAATGAGAAAATAAATGTGACAGTCACATCCCTATGACAGCACTACAAAACAAAAAGGGTAGTGCCTCATCTAACCTCAAGTGCAAGATGGTGAAACGGGAGATATTTCAATGAGCTATTGTTACCTTACTCGCCAAAGTTTTGGTTAGTTCTGTAACCAATCCCAGCATTTGTTCTGGGCTTATTAAACAGTCTAAATTTGTTCGCCATGGTCCATGGTGTACATGTACATAATGTTAAGTATAAATCATCTCACCATAATCTCAGTAAGGTATAATTCAGCCTTTGAACATGAAGGATTTAAAGAACAATCATTTGACTATATTTAATTTGTACATGTTGTTTAGGAACATTGTTGTGTATTAAACCAGAGCACATAAACACGTGAATCTTGTTTGCTGCAAGACAGCCATTACAGGAGAGGGAGTCTATCAAGGCTGTTGCATTTTATAGGTAATTGACAACAAAAGACAGGTAAAAGAGAAGCAGCTACATCCCACTTTTCAAGCTGGGACTTGTACACTGAACTCACACAGACAGACACACGCACACACAAGCTCATGGGAATGATAACTATACAGGAGAGAGTGAAACCCAGAGTCTGTGAGATGGAGAGGATATCGCATTTATATGTTTCTATCTACTTCTGCCGCCATTGCTTCACATGCATGTGCTCCAGCACAACTTCATTTCTGTACAAAAGAGTTGGGTGCAGTCAAATATAAATCAAAAGTAATCAATATCTTCTCGGTTGGATTACTTGCCTGACACCTTTAAAACAACTGCTCCAGTCACAGGGGAGCAAAAAAAGAGCAGAGACCAGCTTCTCTAAAAAGAAAAATATAGTTTGTTCTGGTTTTCACTATGTGCATAGCAATAACAAAAATTGGATCTGTTGATTTTGAAGTTGAATTTTGGTTTGCAGAGGTACCTAAAACTTGCTGAGTGGGTTTTCCTTGCATAATTAGACTAATGGACTTTTTTAAAAAGCTAATGACCCATTCTGTGCAGTTATAATATGTGTACCCTGAGACTTCAGCACAAGAAAAGTAAATGGTTATAGTTGTTTTCAGTTAGATTTGCGGACATCTAGGTACATATTGCACATTATCTAACTGTTATAATATATAATTTCTGCCCATTTCTTAATGCTATTACTCAAGGTGGTGATTCCAGTGCAGTTTGCATTCTGGCTGAAGACATGCATCGATTTATTGGCAACAGTGAAACGATACATAGATTTATAATACTGTCTCTTTAAATTCAATGTGGTTTGTCTAAAAATATTTAGGTTAGTGAAAATTCAGAATAGATGGTAACATTGACTAGTTAAGTCAAAGCCTCAACCCCTTTTCATGCACATGTTAGTTTAAGTGTGGGATGGGGTTAGTGTCTGTGTGTGTAGTAGAACCATACAAAAATCAAATAGGTCATCCAAACATGCTGAGTGATGCTCGAGAACTTACATATTCCTTGACGTTTTTGGTCTTGACAGCTTTGTAAGAGTAGTATGCAGGATACAGAGTCCCAAACACCAGCCTGCAGAGGGAGCAAATCCAAAACGTGAGGCTTAATATTTCTGCTACAATCACAGGTTAAATAACCACAATTAGCATTTCTCACAGATTTACAAACCTAGAAACACAAACACACGCCTCAGATGTCCTCACTCAACATTGTGCCAACATTAATATTGCTGGCTGAATGTGGTATAGTGTAGGAGATTTCAATATAGACCTATATATGATGGTTCTATGTTACAGTTTGATACACTGTCAGTGTGTGTTTAGAGCAGAAATTATGTTGTCATTTACGATACAATAGCTCTGTTTACATTAAAGTACAGTTTACATCATACAGTTTATTCCCAATTTTACTGTGTGATTCCAACAACCCCAACAGTATCTGAATAAACTAGTGATACTTAAAACAAAACGGCAGCAGAGTATAATCCTAAATGCAAAGGAAGGCTCAGGCTACACAAACACAAATACATTTTCAATCTAAAACAGCTTTTTAAATGTTCCTTCCAGACTGACATGCCTGGAAAACACATATCGCATGACAATTAATGTACAGTAATGCCTGTGATGTGTGATCCATGTTGAGTTTATCACTGACAGTCAAGGCCCATGGATAATATACAGGCTGATGTTTTCGGATTTCTTCAAGAAAAGGATCGTGTGATAAGGGCCGTGACAAATCAGGAAAGAAGATTGTTATGCCTAATAAGACACAATAAGTCAATAAGTCTCAGCTTTTGCCAATCCAGACTACAACCTATCCTGGAGACCAGAAGCATTTCCAAAAGTCTTTGTTTTAGGGATCAAAAAGAATAATGTGGAGGCTGGACATAAAGGTAGAAAAAGTTATGCATTTGAAAAACAAAAATGTCTCCTTGTGGATGTAGCCTTACAGACAAAATTTGACTTTTCAGTTAAAATATCATCTTTTCCAACAGAGCAATCTGGTGACTTATTTATATCCTCCTCTGATCGGATGTTGGGTCCTGACCCACAGTTTGAAAACCACTGGAACACTAGACAATGACTCAATGTTTCCTCCATAATTTTCTGTAGTAGCAGCGGTTAGGGGTAATGTGGGGTTTGGTTCCATGGTTGGTCCATGGTGCAGGTTTCAATACAACCTCCATGTACAAAACTCTTCTTCTGTTCTTTTGCATTTAGATGCACAGTATTGTCTATGTACAAATAACATATGAATTCTGATTTTTAGTGTCTTTAGTATGGAGTGATTTTGCACTGCACTGCTGATGAACTTATAGTTTCTGCAGGTGGTGCTATTTGTATTATTATTATTATGTATGACTTTCTGAGTATAAGTAGATAGTACAAAAGTGCTATGAGACATTGAGAGCTCAGAGCAGTAAAACTCACACAGCTTAAGTTAAGACCACTCTGAAATAGCATAGGGGATATTTTATTTCATGAAAAATGCACAACACTGCTTTGGTTTCAACCGGCTTCTCAGATAGCATTTACTGTTCACTGCTAATATGTTTGCTTATTGTTCTAGTGTTCCCCATTAATTACTTAAGACTGTGGCAGGCGACCTTAACATAAAAGATCTATAATGTTGTTCTTTGCACTGTTGCTTCAGCAAAGCATCTCTCCCTCCCAGTCAGGTGATTAAATTGTTTACAAGAGCACAGAATTCTGCATAGAGCCAGCTTCTGAATGCTGGTCTCAAAGTGCATGCATTTAAATTTAGAATGCATAAAGCTGTCTTCGAGGAGGGACATGCTCCCGGACGCTCCTAGAGGGTTGTAGTAGCCCATTTTTATTGATGTAAATGGGTTGGACGAAATAGTAGAAACACCTCTCCAAATAATGCAATACATTTCAACAGGATCAAAAGTTACATCATCCAATACAGCCGTTAAGTTTAATCTATGTCTCTGAAACTCAATGTCTCAATGAAAGCTTAACATTAGAACCTTTAAACAGGGAATTATTTAGACTGTTGTATAAGAGTGGATTTATTTAAGCTAGGTGTAACTAATAAACTGGAAACTGAGTATCTGTTGTAATTTCCACCTGGTCTAATCATGTAGAAATACAAATACAGAAAAATACAGTTTGCGATATAAAGAGTAAATATATACTGTATATAGAATGTATCAGTCATGAATGTTTGGCAATTTGTTGTGGACACTGGATTGGCCTCCCTGTGGAACATTAGTGGGTTACAGCTGTATAATCTTTTAAGTCTCATTAAAGCTACATTAATTGATTTGTTATTTGCCATTTGGGAGCAGGAAAAAAAAACTGTAAACAAAACAATGAAATCACCTTATGACATTGGTAAATCAAACAAGTTTGCAAACAGTTTCCTATTTACATATCCAGCAGTTGCAGAGCAATATCAGCATTCATTTAGTGTGTTTCCACCTGATGAATTTAAGCACATATTCAGTCTACTTTAGGTCTGGTTTGGTCTCAAAAATCAGGCTTGAAAACTTTCCTGTCTTCAGTAGTACTATAAGGAAAACATATAGTAACTCTAAATATGATTTGTGCATTTAAGCTAATATTATAGACTTCCATATACAATTATATTACAAATAGCATCATAGTCTTAACCTCAACACATCACAATTATGAATAAAATACAGAGTAAAACTATGTGTCTTTGTTGCTGTTCTCCACCATCTACTGAAATCAACAGAGCTGTCTTTCTCTCCTGAGTCACACATTCACAAACACACAGTGAAAGCATTAACAAAAGAATGAATATCCACACCCTGACTCACAGACACAGTAACAAGGGCAGTTTGTCCAACCTCTCTGCTCTCAGCTGCACACTATATATTCCTCCCGACAGAACAGTGTGTGCGTGTGTGTGTTTGTGCACTCAAGAGCAAGAAAAATGACTAGATCAATTTATAGCATGACACTCCCTCCCTCCAATCCCTCTCTCTAACATTCTTCTGCCGTCTCCTCCCCCCACACACTGAGTGAGCTCGCCGTGTCTACAGCACAGTGTGTTCTCTGCAGATCTGCCTAGTATGCATGCTGGATCTGGATCTATTCAGCTGGAATACAAAGTGACTGCATACTGAGTCATCACTGCATTTCAAGAGCTCTTCCCAAGTTTTAAAACTGCTCAGGTATCAGGTAATCAGGATTAATCAGGAGGAGAAGAAAGAAGAAAGAATGGTCTGAATCACTGCGGCAGACATATAAAGACAATATAAATGTGTCTACTGTCAGACATTGTAGCCATACCTTTATTAATGTGATAGCTGTCCCTTTAATATCTCTAGTTGTGTTAGTCCATTGCGGAAAGTTTTGCAAATCAAAGAGCTGTCTGGCCTTTAACAATTTCTATACTGATTTTCCACTTCATTTGTTTACATTCTTTGTTAGCTTGTTTGCTTGTAACTGGCAGTGTTGAACAGAGCACAGTGGTTGTGAAACATTCAATAAAATCAATAGGTTTACATTGTCACATTGCAATGTCATAATTATATAACAGAGGTCTAATTAAAGTTTGCAAAATGATCTATTCCAATTTGTATAGATTTGTTTTATAACATGTAATATCTGTTTGTCTCGATATCCATACATATGTGTCCTGATTATCTCCAACATCGTACTCATGTCTTGGCCATTCTTCTTCACCTCATGACATCCTGACAAAAAGACTTAATGTTCTGGCCTCCTGCTGTTTGACAACTACTACAATATTGACAAATAGCAGCACAGAGCTCTTCAGCATGCAACAGTGAACGCAAAGAAGAGGAATATTGTTGGGTTTTTTATTTCAGTGAACCTGGAACCATTACAGTAACACCCTCAGGGCAGGACTATTATACCAATTTCATCACACCTCTGCATTCATATTTCTGCTACTCAACACGCTCTTGCCCTGACTATGAATGGTTCCAGCTTCACTTCAATTAAAAAAGACATGATTATGTATGTTAACATTTATTGCTCGTCAGATCCTGGCACCTCACAGATCACTGCTGTAAATCACACAAGTCATGACAGTCAGTGTCTGATTGGTTGGAGTCTAAGGTGTAGTCTGGCTCTATCCTTGGCCTACGTGCTTTTTTCCCAACTTGTAAATGTTGTGTGACATCAATTGGCAAAATATACAAGGCTGTTCACACCCTCACCTTTCTCTTAGAGAGAGCATTTGTGGTCATATGCCCTTGCAGACTTCTGAGCTTTGTGTGTGGAGGTTATTGTTACCCTGCACTCGCATACAATGTATGGATGTGTGTGTGTGCATCCTTATGATTGCCCAGAGCATAGTCTGCCCTGCCTCTGTACCACGCCACAGCAACAATGTGGGATTCTATGGTAGCCTGATCTGACACGGTGGCAATTTTAAACTCAAATATAACATTTATTCTGTTTGCAGCAAAAGAATGACTTGACTTGTTTTTGCCCAGTCACCATATGGTTTGGATTTAGAAATCTGATTGATAGCCTGGCCTTGACTCATTTGCATGCCCATTTGCCCCAAACGCTGGGATAAATGAAGGCATTTAGAAATGAAAGTGTGGTACTTCTAATCTGTCAACTGAAGTTAAATGAGAAAAGTGTGGAGGATTTCACAATAACTGCAACCTACACACACACACACACACACACACACACACACTGTATATAGTCTTCTATACAGACACACTCCCTCTGACCAGAGTACTCTCAGCAGCAGGCGAGCCGCCAACAACCACAGCAGTTTATTTTTCCTGCTGTTGCCATAGAAACAGCCAGGCTGCCAAAGCTTCCATAGTCTGTCTTCACATCAACATCTCTGTCACACTCCAATTTCAACTCACTGTGCTTTATTTACATAAAGGCAACAAACAATACGGCTGAAACATCTGCCCAAAAACACTGTTTGTAAATGAATCCCTTTCCTCTCTTACACTGGTATGTGGGTGTGCCTGTTTGTAGTGGAGAAACTGGTTGCACAACAACCCAGGCTGTCCACTGTCCAAGCTGAGGTTGCAAAGGTATGGCATTAACACAGTACGATAACTGTCTTGGAAAATATCATGTTTCACACTGAGCGGTTTTACAAAATTACAAGATTATTATTTCTATTATCAGTTACTATTATCAGGACCTTTAAAAGGATGAAAACAGAAAGATTTTTTAACAAAAAAAACAAGATGCTAAAAATATTATGTTCTTACAGACACTAAACTTGACATAAACTTAAAATATTTTTCTATTAACTCAAATACAGTAGAATTCAATACAAACAGAAGCACCAGGACAAACTCTCAAAGTGTCTATATTGCTTAGTGTGTTGGTAGAGTAGTTGTGCAGCAGAACAACTACATGCAAGTCTTTCCTTTCCAACACTATAATTTGAATGCCTTGGGTTTAGTGAGCAGATCTAAGTCATGCTAATGAAGGGCGATTGCTGATGTTGTGATAACAGCAGGTATTTGTGTCTCAGTTGCTCCTAATTTGCTCCAACTGCAATGAGAGTCTTGTTAAAAAGCTTCTGCCCACACATGACTGAGGCCATGGTGCGGAGGAAATAAAGACAGGAAGAAACAAGCTCAACAATAACATTACCACGCTCACATGCCACCCCCAGCAGTATATCTTATACCGCTTTCATGGCATAGCATGGAATGAAACTTGACGGTTTTCAGACCATGTACATTTGCTTATCTACAGTACTGAATTCTATCATATTATGTTTAATAAAATAATATGAAGTTTACATCAAGTGTCATGTCTGTCAGGACATAATATTCAGTGCAACTATGTTAACGCATATGTTCAACAATTACAGTCATAGTAACTAATAATAATAATCCGTGAAATCATATATTTTTTAAGAAGGCTATTGTGCCGTGAAAATTTCATACAGTTGTTTAAGTAGCGTAACTGAAATTGACTGTAAACTGATACTGAAACTTTTAATTTTCATTTGGGATAAACATGCTATGGTTTTTGCAACTACAGTACCATGGCCTGTGTCTCGTCCACTCAGTCACCACTCCCTATATAATAGACACCCAAGAGTTGACTCAGGAGTGTGCAGTGAATAGAGATTTTGAAACACTTACTAATCATCATTGACAGGTATAGTATTGTACAATTGTAATTTGAAATGCAGAGCGTTGCATTCTGGGATTGTCAGCAGACAGTATGGTACATGCTATGGACACTTCTTTTTTGTTCCATCGGGAGCTTTTACAGTACATTATATAGCTGGATGCATTTACACACTTTGAATTCAGACCCTCAAGGACTGGAGTCAGTGAGCTATGTGTAGCGCTACATCACAGTCCTGTTCTTCAGACTATATTCCTTGACATGTTGGTAAATCTGCACCGTGAGAAGTCATGCCAGATACTACCAGTTCTTTTTTCCACACTGTACTCATGGATGTAGACAATGACAGCATTGCTTTTGGCACTGAAGAAGACATCTAACATAATGATTATGAGGATTATGAAGTAGTATGTGTAATGATTGTACTGATTCCAGCAGCATGTGTTGGATGTCTGTGCATTCAGGTTTAACTGAGTTATGACTTGAAGAAGGAGACGTGCAACTTTTAAATCCAATTACATCAGTCAGATTGAATATTTGCCCTGAGAGGCCAGTCCCACTGTTTTGACTTCAGACCAAATGTATAGTGTGCTACTGGTACACAATGTAAATAATGGTTTCAATTTCACTATGAAACAGTACTTCTATTAGTAGGTCACTAATAATTAATCTCACTTGGTACTAGCCATGCACCGGGTGATCTCACCACAAAAATACAAGAGTAGTCAGTTATTGCAGTTTATTCATCTGGTTTGAAAAGCATTAACTTAACCTGACATTCCAATTACAGTATGCAAGACATTCATTATATTTTAAAGGTCTTAAATGTACACTGACTTCTATCAGAGGACCAGTGGAGACATTCACACCAAGTGTCTCCGTAGGCCAAGCTCACACAACAGAAACTGAACGAGTCATGCACTGAAACGTTCTTGAAACAATTTAGTGAGAAGCAGGGCCCCTTCTTCATACCAAAACTACCATCTCTCTGTTTCCCTTCTCTCCCTCCTCATTCCCACTCTTCCCATTTCAACAACCCACTGCCCCCCACCCACACCACTGTCTGCATGCAGCTGAGAAAATAGCCCTGTTGCTTTTAGATGGGCCTTGACTCTGGGCTCCAGGTCAATTTTCCCTGGTTTCCTGATACTGTACACCACCGACAACCAGATGGGAGAGCAGAGAGAAAGAGAGAACAAGAGCAATAAAACACAGGAGACATACCGAGAGGGAGAAGAGGAGGGAGAAAAAAAGTCAGAAATCTCCAAGATTTGAGCTTCCACCATCTGGTTTGAGCTTCAGGAATAAGAATTTGATTACATGACTTTTCCCCTAAAAACACAGAGGGAGGACTGTTGAGAGAACTGCTGCTACAGCAAATGAGACTGGTAACAGTCCAGGCCTGTACAACCCCCAGAGTATTTCCTCATGGGGAAATAAATGACATACATCATTTAGACTGGTCTCACAGATCTCTGACTCTTCCCACATTAAAAAACATACTTAACACATCACACACAAGTTCAAACTTTAGCTCATTGTTTTGCATATTTCTGGCAGCATTCATCTCCCCACAATAAATACAGAAATGGCCTAGAATATTTTTTACTAACAATAACAATTGAGCAACTGACTTGCATAAGGCACACAGTCAATTTAAAAGTAATCATTCTGGGTTATTAACGATTGAGATTTATTCTAATTGATTTTACAATCATTTGTATCAGTTATGGTAGCATTATATTCCCCAAGTTAACAGCTGAGACCTGATAACAAAGTACTACAGGGCAATAAAGACAAGCCGTCAGACGATCAGACAAGTTGGAAACAGTTCATCCATATTACCTAAGCCACTTTATTTAGTGATTAAACCAAATGTGTGCTCATTTGAAATGTTGCAAATGATCCCCAACTGCACAGGAAAATTATGCAAACTGAGCCAATGGTTGCATGTACGTGTAGCAAAACAAACATGGATGACAACTAGCAGCTTGCACTGTTTATATGCAGCGCAATTTGTCCTGAACAGGCCAAAAAGGGAGGCACAAACCGCAGAGTTTGGTGAGATCCTGGATGGAGAGGCGTGGGCAACATGGTATGTAGAGCCTTCAGGGGGATTGGAGGTAAGTGAACTTTGCAAAGCAAAGCTACCTTTGGCTGTTTATTGTCTCCCTCAGGCAAGCAACATCAGTCAGCAATGTCAGCCACAAATATGAAGCACGTTTTAAAAGAATGTTTATGAGTGACTGGATCTGTAGCCTTCGGAATATAATCTTTACAAACCGCACAAGATACAAATGTATCTGCCAACTGTCAACACCAACTGACCCAGATTGGAACAGACTTGGTCAACTTGGTCCCATCAGTCATCATATTCATAATCGGCACAACAGTCCTAACATGCTTTCGACCTAAGAGGCTCTTTAAACTGTCATTTAACTACTTGAACTAACCTGTTTCATAGTTTGACTGCTCATGCTTCTTGCACCATCAGATTTCTTGACAGCGATGCCACTGCAGTCCCATACCATTACCTTGATCTTTAAGATGGTATTATTTTTTTATACAATCTCCCATCAGCTGTCCTGTGCCAAGCATTTGATTACCCATTTCTATGTACTTTTTCTACGTTGTAATCGCTTAAAAACCGATGTAGACGTGAACATATAGCAAGAGTTTCTAGAGGCTTATTGTCTCTATCAATAAATATTAATGACTAAATACACAGGAAGCACAGTTTGGGAAAAAATAAACTTTCTCTGGGATTACCTGTTAAGGATTTTAACAGTCAAAAAGCCTGCTTCATCTGGACAGCGTGGGTGTGGTTTGAACAGATTTGAATAACAGTGAGCTGGCAACATAAATGAACCCACAACTCTCATCACATACTTATTCAAATATTGACAAATCCTGGTGCAAGGTGCAAGTATGTGGTGTTGCCTTTTTCATATTTAGTCCTGCCCACAAATCAGCGATAGAGACACAGAAAGAAAGTGTGAAACAGTCTCTAATTTTGGTGTAAAATGTGTGGTCATGTAGGAGCCCATTTCTCACAGTAAACAACTGATTTCAGGGCTTTTAAAAGGCAGATAATACAAAAAACATCTTCCATGTGTCCCAAGCAATGGAAGCGCACCATACATCCTATGGATCCTCAAGGGCTTGTTTTTCACTCTGCTAAGAAATAACAGGAGCAGGCCGGCCGTACACAGGCCCACATTCTCTGGAACAAAATTGGTGTTTTTCATGGCTGTTCCTGTCCTAGGCAGAGAACTCAAATTTCATTGTCAACACCAAAAGGGAGGCAGTAACAAAGAGAAAGGGCTGGAGAAATCGCGACAAAGAGAGATGCACACAAAGTCTCTGGCATTATTCCTTGCAGGCCTAAAATTAGTCGGTCATGGAGTTGAAAATCAGCAACTGACTTTTATATCTGTTGCACAACAGGCAATTTAAACAGCTGCTGGAAAGGAGATGTGCAGAGGTAGAAAGGGGGACTGAAACACTACAAAGGAAAGATGCCTGTTTCAATGGAGTAAGGGTATTTTCTTCTTTAGATGGTAAACACATTAAAACAATTACAAGAATATGTTTTGGTTCTCTCTGCATGCTACACAAATTCAGGTAAGCTGAAAGAATTCATTCTTCAAATTAAATCCAACATTGTGAAGCAGTTGCTACTGCCTTGGAAGCCAGCGTGTTAAAAATGTATAAACAAACCTAACATGGGCACAGGACACCCACCAGAAATACAAGACCTACATTCCAGAGAATAGAATGTAGGCCAGTATACGTCCAGGTAACTTTTAGCTTGTCTAGGTGAAATTATCATGTGAATGCTTTCTCTCTCTCTCTCTTTCAAACTATGTATATAAAACAGAATAATATATTTAAGTTGGAACCAAGGCAATTTGCTTTTAATGTTCAATTCTTAATTCTGTGTTAAACAGCTCAATCTAAACTAATGAAGAATTTAACTTTATATTTAACATAATGAGTGCAGTCATGGTGAAATATATCATGTCCTTTCTTTTAAATCATGTATTATTTAATTTGTCAAGTTAGCTATAAGATTTATGCTTCATCTTTTTTTTTGTTCATGCTTCAGTGTCAAGAGAAGAACAGCACCTCTGCTATAAAAATTCAGGTTAAACATTCAACATATCAGGTGGAAAAACCCGACTTGTGCTTTAAATTTTAGAATTGCAAAAACTAAAAATTGTTCAGTTTTGAGGATATACCAAACTGCAAGCCCTGAACAAAAAAATTCAGTGTGGATGCAGATAAATTAACAGCACACTGCTATTGATGTTATAATGTAGAGGCAGAATGGGCAAAAATGCTCATACATGACCCCCTGAACAGCTGAGCTAGTTCGCTATGCTTAAGTATGATAAGCATAGGCTAGTAAAATAAAGCACAAGATAGTAAAATAAAAGGACACTGTTTGTTTACTTTCCAGCATTGCATCTCATTCAACAGACTCAGAGCACGAGTGCACTGTCTCTGTTGAGCTGCGGAGTGAATGGGATGCTACAGACAGTGCTGACAGTATTAGCAATGCCCCTCATTTCCCATCATGCATAGTGCTGCAAAGTTTGCAAGGTTTGCTGTTTTATGTTGAAAAATGCAAATGTAATTTTTTTTCCAATTCTTTGGAAGTGCTTGTTCAGAATATGGTGGCTCATGCTTGGAATTGTCATTCATACAGTGGCAAAATACAGCCACAGTTAAATGAAAACAATTCTAAATTATCCCAAGCATATTTTCGTTATATTCTGTTAAAAAAAAAAAAAGAAAAAAAGATGAGGTTTCATATCAGTCAACATACACCAATACTATGTGGCTCAGGGTTTATTTCTATATCTTAACGTAGAAACTAGAGGCAAGTTTTATCCTCCTCAACCATAAATTCTTCTCCTCCGAATTGCAATGTCCACAAATGCAATCTATTTTTTTTCTAAATTAGATTGAACAAATGAGAGCTGACACTTAATTCATTCAAGTCAATCTGAATGTAAACCATGTGGTGCAATCCTTAATTCTGTTGTAGAATTAACATGGTTACATTCCTTCATGTTGCCTTTTACAACATAGGTAACAACGTATTTGTGGTCATCATAACGTTACTGTAATATTGCACTTTAAAAGGCAGCAAACAGGATTATCTTTATCAATGTTGCTTTTTCACCAGTACTGTAAATTACAAAATGACTATTAAAAAAAGTCAAATTCTGCTGTCTTGACTTAAACAGGTAAGAAGGTTTTTATTTCTTTGGGAATTTTCTACACATGATTAAAAAAAATCTTGTGCTTAGTTGGCAAAAAGGAAAAAGAAAACCAATGATTCGTGTTGAAGTAACCAAGCCTGGTATGTTTGTACAACAAGCTTTTAGTAGATGCAAACTCAAGGGGAAACAGCGAAAACACCCTTGGGCACATGACTAACTACACATTGATCCTTGAAAGTCCAGTTTCTAAGTGTGTGTTTTCCTTCTGTGTGAGCCACCATCATTCATAAAGAACATCCCAGTGATGAGTTTACTGACCCATGACAACCATCTGTTACAAAAGAATGTGCTTATTATCCCACAACAGAGGGCTTGTGTGAAAGTTGCATTAGAGAAAAACGAGAGGCGAGCTGTAATTGTTCCACCGCTCCCTTCTGTCCTTTCCACCAAATTCCAAACCTCCATGACACCAAGTTATGCAACTACTGTTCCTGAATGTATACAGAGAGAGAAAGGCTGAGGGAGAAAAGGGGAAAGACATGCTGGACATTTTTTTATCCAAACTAAACACATCTCCAGTGTATTAAATCTCAATCTATAACTTCTGCTTTATTCACAAGCAATGACTAGGTACCCAACCACACAAGCCACTCAAACTCGTTGAGGGCCGCCTTTCTTCCTGTATTCTCAGGTTAGATTTGGCAAAGAATGTCTTCAAGATGACAGCTTTACCCGACACGTCTACAGATGAACACGTAGAAGCTTGGAAAAGTTCCACCTCAAAGATACTTTTTACAGTAAAGTTACAGATGATAACGGTTGACTCACCAGCAGTGTGCATGGCCATGATTCATTAACAAGATGGTAGCATTAGCTTAAGACTCAATAGCATATCACAAGGCACGAGGCCGGCTAATTTCAGGCCCCACAACTGTATGTTATGTAATATGTATTCCAAAAGAAATAATACCATGAGTTAGCTGCGTCTGGGAACTGTTTTCTGGTTGCTAAAGTTACAAGTGGAGAAAATTAAAGGACTGAGGTCAGAACAAGTTAGCCGAGCAAGCTAACAAAGATCAGTCCCATCAGTTGCCCTAATTTTCCCCATAAGCTAAATATGCAATTTTAGTTCGGTTTTATGCTCTCTGTTGTTTTTGTACTTACACAACGCTTCTCGAAATGATCCAGGACACCATATTTGCAGTTTTTGCTGTGTAGGTTTGTGTCAAAGCTGGAAGACAGCCCCGGTGATAAGGTTAGCCGTGCCGTTGTAACGTTAAACTTCTTCAGCCGAAACTTCGATGAGCGCATTCAGGACCAGCTAGCTGTCTCGCTGCCCATCGGCCAAGAACATCTCTGAAAACCGTACGATGTCACTGCACTGTGTTTGTAACCGTAGCTAAGCGACCAAATATCTATCCAATGTGATTCCTGATATTTTGAAGCAATCTCTTATTCTCTTCAGGTTTCCTCCTTCCTTCGACTCCCCAGTTCCTGGCACCAGAACTGTGCCCAGACAGCCACTGACGTCAACAGGAAAATAACAACCTCCCGAGCCTCCTATTGGCCCGTTACGTCTGTTTACCAGAACCACAAACTATCATTGGTTGGCCACGTTTACCCATGTGACTTTTGTGCTTGGTAGAAGCGGTGGAATTTCAAACTCAGCGATCTGTGCTCCGATTGGTCCGTCTTCAACTCGTAGCGAATTCTAACCAACGGGCGAGAGAAGCAATGAGGGGGTTCTGTGGATTTTCCTCGCGTTGTTGTTGTGGAAGAGGATGACCTTGTTTTTAGTTCCAGGTCACTCACTATGGGCGGGTTTAGTCTTCATCAAACATGCTTGCTCGGCACAACCGTCTCTCTCTCTCTTTCTGTATATATACAATAAATCAGTACAATAAATCACAGGCCTTACGAAGCCCACAACCAAAATCCTAAAAATGGACAAATGGCAAATGGAATGACATATTAAATTATACTACTCACTGTATTGTTGACATTTATCTTGCTGTATTATGGATGTAATATAGGAGTTTAATTGTACTTTGTTTCACATTTGGGAAACTACTGAAATAGCAATAAAATACTGAGAAGATGATTGAAAAAGAAAAAAAAATCATTTATTCTTGTCTGTACCAACTGGACACCTGAAGTGCAGATGCAGTGGACTGCCTTTGTCTTGCTCATTACATAAATCACACCAGTCTTTAGGTCGTAATCATATTCATTACTGTTTTCCATACATAGCATTTGGCAGACACAAACCCCATCTGTGAGCTTCAGCATGCCTTTCTCTTTGTGTCCATCTGTGTGTGTAGATAATGATATCTGAGCGCATAAATGTGTGTGAGCTTGTATATGTGCAGCTATGTGCTTGTGATTTTATAAATTTGCAGATGTGCATGTTTGTGACCACATGCCAATATGTGCGTGTTTTGTGTACATATGATGCAAGTATGTGTGTACAGGGGAAGAGGGGGGTTGGAGTCATAGCTACTTGTTATTCATGAAGGCGACTGCTGCAGTGTGCAGCAGTGTGAGGGAGATTCCCAGTGGAGCCTCTCTGGTCACACTGCCTGTCTGGGATAGCATCAGACGATCACAGCTGAACAGAAAACACCTCCACACCAAGCACTGGCTGCTGCACTGCTAACCTCACAATACTGTATAATGCCATAAACAATAAAATCCAGCCAGGACCTTACAAATCTGCAAATAAAACAAACAGACGTAAAGTGAAAATCAATCATTTGAAAAAACAAAACAAAGCAAAAACAAACCCAAGTTACTGTACATTAGGTATGACAGCACTCAATCACACAGTGCATCAGTATACAATTGCATACAAAGTGACATTAACAACCTGTTCAAAAAATAGTATTCATC
>JBBMOC010000074.1:1321098-1362749 GCA_037975185.1 Centropyge bicolor
CACTTCTCTTTCTCCATCATTCCATCTATTTCTTTGTCTTCCTCTCTTGTATTCCACCCTGGAGGTCGCTCCAGGCTGATTGCTTTGTACATGCTTCACACACAAACCTCTATACTGTCCTCAAGATCCCTACACTCTGCACACACACACACACACAAAAGTATACACAGGCAAAAGCACACAAGAGTGCAATCCTCCATGGAGTCACATTCGCATAGAACACACACACACACACACACAAACATTCCCTCTCTTGTTCTCCTTCAGCTCCTCTGCCTTATTCTCTCCTTCACTGATTCTCTCTCTGTGTCTTGCTCCTTTATAGCCCAGGAGGCCTCAGTGGAAGACTTTGCAAACTAGTAAATCCACACTGAAAGAAAGAGCCCAAACACGTCAGTTGAATTCATTCTGAGTGAAATGGTCACATACAATAGAGCATAAATTAAGAGGGCGTTAAAAGCAAAAATGACGAAAAGATATTGCTTTATTAGTCTCAGAATGGAGAAATTTTCAGTATACAGCATCTAATAAGAGAGCAGAAAAGAAAGGAGCTTCACTAAAGTAGCTGTAGATAAATAGTAAATAATAATCTAAACAAGTAAGGTATAAAAAGTATTAACAATTTAAGCAAGGCTAAAAAGTAAACAAAAAAGCTAAAGTACAAACCAACAAGAGAAATACATTGGAACAAATATATGAAATACATATGCAATATAGGAACACTATATGAAATAGCAGCAGATTACAATGAATGAACAGATTTGACTTTGCATCCCTTGTGCTCTGAAGTCATAAGGAAACTCATTTCTGCCTAACTTATTATTAGAGCCTATATGATAGGTGATAGGAGCAGGGATACAGCAGCAGTGTTGCTCTGAAAGTGTTAATGGACGCAGAGGTTGCCTTCACTCTTAACAGCAGTCGTGGCAGTTCACAAGCTGTAGAAGTTTAGCGAAAATAGTACCGATGGGTCTCAGTCGAGCGGAGGAACACAACCGTGCTGCGGTCTGTGAATGCCTTGGGATCCCAGCGGAGAGACACAAGTATGGATGGCGGCGGTGATGCGGTTCAGTGTTCCACCGTTTTTTCACGCTGAGAGAAAAGAGCCTGACGCTCGAGCGGGTGGAGACTGCTACACATTTAAATCCCCCGGGTCGCTTTTTACAGCGTTTAGCAACTACTAACTTTTTTTTTTTTTTACATTTTCCTTTCTATTGTTGGATTCTTTAGGGCTGGGTTAATGTCGTAAATGAAAGGTGTGTGAGGGCGTCGTTGTCGGGAAGTTTTTTCGAGGGGGGGTTTTGACCAGCGCAGGGCCATGGCAGTCGAGGCTCGGCCGGAGCTGGTCGGGAAGCGGTTCCTCTGTGTCAGCGGGGACGAGCCGCCTGAAATTGGCGACATCGGTCGTTGGCCGTGGAGGTCCGGGGTCATACGAGCCGTGAACCACCGTGACAGCGACAATCCCGACCTGACGGTAAGGAAGCGCTGATTGTGTCCTTCTCTTTGGTCTGTTACATGCAAAGCGAATGGTAAAAAGTGTGTGTGGTTGGTGGCCAGCGAGGCAGTGTTGCAGACTCCTCAGGCGGAAATCATTCTGTTTCTTCTTATCATGGCTCTTTGGACCGCTCGTATTTATCAGCGTTTCTGTCATAATAATATCTGTCATTGTTGCGTGTGTAAGTTTGTCCACTGAGCAAGCAAGTGACTGGGAGGCAGACTGCCAGCAGGGGGGTATGGAAGGCAAACAGCTAGCTTTTTGGTCCAGACAGCTTATTTACATCAAAATCTTCATCCCACTTCTAAACCATCGACTGTGTCCGAGACACACTTCCACATGATGTTTTCATGTTTCGTTAATGGCGAGAAAGGTTGAAGCAGAGTGGAAGTTAGGCACTCTGTGTTTTCAATACATAAGCATAATATAAAGCGTCCTTTTCCACATGAAGAAAAGAGTGGAAACAGCTGAAGTGTGAGCTGACACCGTGTTGTCCTCTGACAGCGGCTGCATCTGTAAAAAGCATGTATAGGAATTCGAGTCTCGAGCAGCTAAATGCTTTAATCTGCTGTATACTGCAAATCAGCTGACGGAGGGAAGGCTAGCTTTCTACATGTACAGCCTTTGCGTTAGCTAATCCCTATTACCTCGTGGTTATTGGTCACAATCCACGTTATTTGAGCGTGATGATCGACCATGAAGCCTCGTCTGGCTGTGGTTTTTCTGGCGGACAACAAGCCCTCCGACTTGGACAGGGACGCAGGAATGCTGGGACTTGTAAAAACATAAAACTGGTTTGCTGCAGCCTGAACAATGGGCAGTTTGTCTTCATGTAAAATATTGTCTGCAATTTCGAGACCACTCCATGTTGTCACTTTTGGAGCTCTCAGGAGCAGACATGTTTCCTGCTTGAGGCGTAATTATTGCCTTTTTTAAAAAAAAACGTAGTCAGGCAAGGGTGGATGAAAATCTTGGCAATATATTGGTCTAAATTTTTCTCCTCCTTTTAAAGAAAGAGCTATTTTCATAATGGGTTAACATGCCAAAACCAGCAAACAATGAAATATTTGCCCTGACAAGCCCTTGGCTGGCAAACACACAGTACTGTCTCCCTGTACAGTGTGCCTGTTCCCCGTTTTCTTTTGTTCACTGAATCCTTCTATCTGCCTATGCAGATAACTGGCTGAACCCCAGCACACTTCTGATATGATCATTGGGTGTGATTTCACTGTACATATGTACTATTTTGTAGATATTACATCTTCTAACAAATAGTATTATCTTAATATGCATAGGTGTCTAGTAGAGCTATTGTTTGTGTGTGATTTTAATTAAGGGATCATCAGGTCAGTTCTTGTCTGTTTGAAAGCAGACATTCTAGAGAGCATGCATGTCACAGGTCCTTCTTTATTTCACTGACTACTCATGTTGCTATGTGATGTAGACAGCAGATAAATTCCAGGTTTTCAGCTTCACAGCTTTCTGTAATTCTGCATTTCACTCGCGCATTTACATCAAGTTGTCAAGTTGTGTTTTGACAGGAATAGTGAGGGGACATCATTTGATAAATTGATTGCAGTGTCATTGCCAAACACCCTCTGAACGTGTAATAGCTTGTTCCCTCATCTACACAGAACACTGCATGTACATTTATATCACACAACAAACATGCTCCCAGCTTCCTAATTCCCTTGTAGAATTGGTCCTTGTGTGTGATGTGATTTAGGCAGTGAGTAGTGTTCTGGTTTAATTCCATACAATGGGGCACAGTCTCATTAGCAAGGGGCTTAACTAGCTGAGTGAATACAGTGGAGAAGGATTGGAGATTTAGATTAGAAGTGTGTCAAGCCAAGCTGTCAGGCCTTTGTCAAGTGTCTGTGGTCAGATAGGCCAGTAGTGCAGGAGTATACTGGGTTAGCAATGGCTTACTAAGGCTTATTGGCTCTTAGCTATATATCTTAGTAGAAAAATACAGTAACTATGATCATAATTTGATGTAAAGATCAGCCTGAGATTACCACCCATTTAGCGCAAAATGTTTTAAAGCTGAAGGACTGAATCAACAATGGATAACCATCACACTGGTTAAGGGCTAAACCATTAATCAAAATATTATTGAAATTGTAATATGTTAAAGTGAAATATCCAAATCATAAGAGCTGCCCATTTCTGTGATAAAGGTATCATGTGTCACAACATACCACTATGAATGCGGCATTGTGGTGCTACAGAGATGCCTGACCTGCAAATCACATTCTACAGACGCAAAGGAACAATCCTATTTTGGTACAGACCCCAGCAAAACCCATGTCATTGTCATTTTCAGATTTTTCTTCATTGAAAATGAAATGTAAAAATGACCATTTCCACTAAAATTGTGATTTCCAGCTTTACAAATGGGAAGATTTACTGCTTTCCCTCCCTGTAGTGAATTGATGTAGGGGGGTGGACAATTGCTTGGACAACACAAACAATGTTAAAATGTTGTCTTGTTCTCTGGCTGCTCTCCAGCTGATTAGCCTGACAATGCTTTTAGTTAGCTTGACACTTTCTACACACATTAGATGATTACAGCGTACAGAGGGATCTTACCTTACGTTGTGATACATACTTTAATCCAAGGTTAGCAGTTCAGGTTATACAATGATATTTTGATATTTTACAGCGCTAATGAGCACCACAGAAAAAAATCAGTGCAGTTATTATTTTTTTTATTATTACTAAAGACATGTATTGGTCTGTTTGTGGTTACGGTGGAACCATAATAGACAGCTGGCCTAGTAGTAGATTAAACCAATTTGACTGGCTTTGAGCCGATGTGGGCTAAACAACGTGAGGACAGGTCAATAACATTGGAATTACAAGCCTTTTTTTAATGGCTTCTGAGACAATTCTGTGTATAGGCTATATGATGGCACTAATAGCGATGTATTGTACTACAGAGTCACTGTAATAACTGTACCCTGACTACATGCTGTATTCTTTTTTTTTTTTTTTTTGCAATATTCCACCTGCTCAGTAGCTATATTGTCACTTCAATTTTTACTATATATCTGAGCTCAGTGTTGTCACTGATATTTATAGCAGTCATGTAGTTGGTATCTTACAAACCACTTGGAGTTTCGTTGTTTTTGTAATGCTCTCCACCTGATAAACCTTGCAATACTTTAAATTAGCTCAGCTCTAAAGGAAGAGGAATGCTTTTTTCTAATGGGTGCTGGCATAAGAAAAAGTTCAAGAACACCCCAAGTATTTGAATTCAGTACTCCATTAATAGCATTGTAAATTCCTTTGCAGTGACCCAGAACTGGTGCTGCAGGAACAGAGTCCCCAACAGAAAAACAGAAAAATACACGACAGAGGAATTCGAACCATTCAAGACCATTTAAACAGCACCGTAATTCCCTTGTGTAAACTTCGGTTTTTGGTGGGACTTGAGGGACACTGATACAAGCTGAAAGAAAAAGAAAAAGCTCAGCAACAGAAGTGTAAGCTGGCACATTAGCCATAAAACTGCCATACTCATCTGGATTCACAATGAATGGAAAGAGCAGGGTAGCTAGGTCATTGCCTATAGGTGCCTTTGTTTTCCGTTACAGTTCTGTGTGTGTGTACGTACACATGTGTGTGTGTGTATGTACAGTAGCAGTGCTGTTAGTTTGTTTTTAGGGCCGTGGCCTGAGGTTCATCTCTGTGTGGCTAATCAGCAGAAAATGACAGGCTGTGACCGAGGAAGAACCTTCCACATACAGAATCCATGCATGGTTGTTGCAGTGCTGCAGTTCAGCCAGCTTAGAAACATTTCTAAACTGTGTGCAAGGGTGTGCTGGCTTGTTAATAGCAGCATTGTCTGGAATACAAACACAGCGTAGAGGCACAGAGAATAAGCATGACAGGAGAGCAGCTTCACCTTCAAATGTAGATGCTGCAGTATACCATTAAATGTTATATACCATAATATGGATTTGGTCTCATGATTTGTTTCAGTCAACTTTACTTTTTATTATTTTGGATGCTGCTCAGTGCATTGTGAATATGTTTGTTTTAAGTTCCTCTCTTGGCATTGATTGACCGCCCAAAACCTCATCTCTGTTCATCCAAATTCAATTCAATTCAAAGAACTTTATTCATTCCCGAGGGGCAATTTAAGGCACGAAGAGCAGTGGAGCCAAACAAAGCAACAAAAGTAAAGCAAACAAAAAGCAACAACAGCAAAAGCAAGATGATGGCAGCATTAAAACAAGTGGCAGTGCAATGCAATAAATGTAATGAATATTGTGACAAATACTGAATATTAAGCAGAAGTGAGTAAGTCAAAAGTAAGATTGAATGAGGCAGTAGGGTGCAAATGATATGTGCAATGGAACAGTGTAACACAATAAATATTTTGACCAATTTAAAACAGTAAACAAATACTGAATATTAGGCAACAGTAAAACAACTACAGAATGAGGTAGTAAGGTGCAAATGATATGCACATTGTTCACATTGTTCAGGAGTTCACAGCTTGAAAGAGTCAGAGTTGGTGGGGGGGGTGTATGTGTTGGGCATGGAGGGGTTGTGGGCAAAATTGCATAATTAGTTTAGTATCATAATTTTTTTTCATGCAAAAAAATCCCATATGCCAATATGGCTGTGATGTCACATTATACTTAATTTCACTACGTTTGATATGTGCAGTGCTGTGAATATGCAAATAGTCCCCGCCTCTGTGCCCACCCACCTCTCCACCGCTCGCCTGCAACTCGAGCATACCTACAAACCTTCGACTCTGCTCATTTAACACACAACCCTCTGTTTGTTTTCAGTTTTTGGTAGTTACTGTACTCTACCATTGAGCAATTCAAGCCTCAGTATAACTCCAGAGGTCTTGATCTCAAAATTCTACTGTAGTATTAACAATTAAATACGATCAAACATAACAGTAAATTTGAGTGACACTCTCTACTGCTAGCAGCAGGCCGTCGGCAAGGGATGGTTTTGCAAGTAGCTGCTGCCAGCAAAACAAGATAAAATTGGGCAAGGTTAAATTAATTTAAAAAATATGCTGTGTTGGCTCTGATATAGCCACCTTTCTCTGTCTGTAGTCACTCTTCAGTCTTGCTCAATGTCCCACCCACAACATTATCTCATTATCTAATTGGCTACACATCACAAGTAATAGCCTATCAACCCTGAAGCCAACTGTGCCTAGTGAGCAAGAGGAGCTGTCACAGGAGGAGACAACACATATTGCCAAAATTGCAATAAATATCACAATCTCATGATCTATGTCTGCAATGACAAGCATGCCCAATTTCCCAGTTCCACTACTGAAAAAACACAAAGTTATAGCCTATGGGATTTCACACAATGGAGGCGAAAGCTTCCCTGACCCTGTGGAGTAAAACACACAGCACACAGTCATCTTGTCGATCTTTTCACTGCAACTCCGCATCGAGAATTAGGGAGTTATTACTTTAAAAAGTAACAGCGGCAGTGAAACACTATTTCACTCTATGATGTATAATTTTGTAATTAATCCACAGTTCACATCAAACTCTGACACAGACAGACACCGAAACACAATAGAGACTCTCAGACTCTGAGCATAGTTTTTTAAAATCATGTGACTATTTTGGTGCAAACATTTACCCACCAGTGTGGTGGACAGCCTTCTGAGATCACCAAATGGAAATGGCGTCTACCACGCCTGCTTGGCAGTCGCTAATTTGGGACCCTGTTAATAAGGTTACTAATGTAATTGTCTTTGGCGCAGGTCTTTAAATTACTGTAGTCTACCATATTTGTATAAACTAAAGAACTGAATAGGTAACTCATAGTTGATAATATTCCAGAGTGTGTTGATCTAAGTTATATAGTATTGAATTATAAGGCAAAAATATTTATTAGTTATTTTCTGATTCTGTTTTTTGTTAAGCATTTGAGTTCAATGCACTGCCCCTTTAGAAACCTTTAGTCTTGCCATGATTTGATGCTGAGAAAGCTCCTCTTTGCTTAAAATAGCACAATTAACTGACAACTACCACAATGCTACTTAGTTAGCAATGATGTGCAGGTAACCTGAGGCACAACCATACTTAGAATAGGTGAACACTGGCTGCAAGTTGAGCTACTTGAGCAAGCCTCTGATGAGTAGATGAAATCCATGTGTGTCATCTGACTGCATACTTTAATGGAGGGGATACAACACAAGGAAATCTGACCCTTTGCACAAAGTTAGGAGTTAAGTTGATCAATTCCACAAATGTGCTTAAATTTAATTGCCTACTTAGAAATAGTGCTGACCCTTAAATCTTTCTTCATTTTACAACTCATAACTTCAAATATTTGATCCTCTATTCTTTTGATTATTTCCAGGTTTCTGTGAAAATATTAGAGACTTTTGGACCTGACATATATATGGTAACAATGTATATGAAAATATGGTGGTTTACTTATCGTGTGCAGTCAGTCTTTACTTATATCAACAAGTAAAGATATATAATGGATTGACTGGATTTACAGGGATTTTTATTCTCACTGATTAACCATCAGATATAATGTTTATCTATCCTATTGTTCCCGGTGCCATTAGGTGTTAACAGTGCACTGAAATGGAGCTGACCCTGCCTTTGTACTGATGTCTACGGTCAGTTTAATAACTCCTCAGGCTCTTAATGGCATGTTGTCGTTTTAGCATGAATTCCAGTTCAATTGGGGAAGTAAAAGTAGTGTGTAAAATTGTGTCACAATGAGTCTTTATTTGCCAAGTTGATATTCACATAGAAGGTACAGGTTACGTGGTGTTTGGGCAGTGCTGTAACTGGATACACAGAGTGTTAGTGGTTTGTTTTCTGGTGCCTAAGGAAACAAAATGTAATCTGAAGCCAGGATGGGCTAGCTGGATTGCTGACTAGATGTACCCTTCCCCCATCTCTCTTAAACACGCACACACACACACACACACACACGCACGCACACACACACACACACCAACGCACACACACACACAGTGCACTCTGCTGCATCACAGTGCTACATAAAGCAGCCATAAAGTCTCCTATAGGCTCGGAGGCTTCCTAGATAACCCTGGGAATACATTAGGCTCTACCACTCAGCAGCTGCTATGGTTTTTGTGGGGCTATGTCAGACATGAATGTTGGACTCCACATCTTCTATTGTCATTGCTAGGCTGCCATAAAATTTGTATTTTTAGAGGCATGTAATCCTAAAATACATCATGTCTATTAGAAAATTGACAAAAGAACATTCTGGCAAATTGATAAGAACCAAAACTACTAACTGCTAAGCACCAGCAGCTTGTAAAATGGATCACACTGACCACAAGCTTGATCTAATTTCTGGAAAAATTATGGTATCTGATGATATTACACTTTGACTTCATGGTGAAGTTTACAACTCCTCTTTTGTCTGCTTTGATTTATTTTGAAATCAATATGCAATACCTGTTTATATGGCACATCTGAATGCAACAAAGCCAAGAACCAGAATCACAAAACTGGTCTGGCCTCACAGACTCAGTTTTTACAAGATTAGTGAAAGCAAGCACCCATGAATGGATCTCAGTGCAGGTGGATTCTTCATACTGACTAATCAGATTTTTGTTGACAATTTGGATGAAATTTGACAGTGTTTTCAGTCACCATGTTGTTTCCCGATAAAAATTGTAAGGCCAGTGACAGTGAATGCATGGTCCTTTCTGTCAGGTGTGGCAAGGGTTTGTGTTTATGTCTGAGTGAAGGGGAAAAAATTATTGTCAGACATCTTCTACAACTGTCAGATTGCTCGCAAACCAGTAGAGTTAGATTACCGTTTAATATGCAAAATGAATAAATTATTTGGCCTGATTTTAGTGCACCATTGACATGCGATTATCATCACCGATAAAGAGAAACATTATAATTGTTAAGTATGCTGTCTTTTATTTGGGTTGTCCTCAGCAGAAAACCTGTCCTTTTTAGTAAAACATTCAGTGAGAAAGCAGCCCAGACAGACTTTGACTGTGTCCTGAATATGGAATGAGTTAACCTCAGCTGATCTGACTGCTGTTATCTTCATTTCCATTGCGTCCTCAGGCTGCATCCACATGAATACCTTTTTGTTTTAAAAGCTTAACTTTTGGTATGTTTACACCTAGCTTCCACACTACTCCAGCATTTTATAACCCCTAAAATGGAGACTTTTGGAAACAGTGCTGTTCCTGTTTGAGTTTGAAAACTCTGGGATTGCCCTGCCATGACATTTGAAAACAATGATGCAGTTACCCATGTTTGCTTCCTGATTGGGCCTTATCAGTCATGACGTCTCCTTCCCTGATTCGTCACACCTGTATCACGTGACGCCACTTTTCCTGCAGAAATCAAACGACATCAGCCTGAATTTATCTATGAACCTTGACTACCTGTAGTTAATTCAACATGGATAACGAATTACAGGCATTGTTAATCCCCTTCGTCTAGAGGAGCAGCTATTCTGTAGTTATCTGTGAATGTTTTGTTCAGCAAAACTATTGCGAAGTTTGCAAAGAAGTTTCAAGTGAACAAAGCGTAAATGCTGCTGTCCAGTATGACAGGGACTTCCAGCCACACAGCAGAACTAGTAATGTGAGCAACGTAATGTAGTAAAATATTGATTTGTGTCTTTTCATTGGTTAAAAAGTAAATGTCATGACAAAGACAAAGAGAGCCAGACCTAGGCTATAGTAAGCTTGTAGAAACCTATTGGAGTATCTTTGCTGGTGTACTGTAAATAAAACCGCTTTTTTTTGTAGTTGAGTTTGAAAAATTACTTTTGTTTTTTCACAAATTTTGTCTAGAAAAATCAGGTTCCTAACAACATCTGATCCCTCTAGAAGGATGCTCCAATCATTTTTGTGTGATGACAAAAAAGTAATGCATGATTAATATATTAATATCAAGATGACTCTTACTACTCCTAAGTTCTACTGGAGTTTACAATGTGATTCCATGAATATCCCTCGACAGAATCCAGGCTGTCCTGTCAAACACTGCTGTCAGGGAATACTGGCCCAGCCCTCTACCTCGACAGTTTCAGGGTTCTATGCTATAACGTTTTGCCAAGGAGAACGTGCTTATAAATGAAAGCAATAGGATAAACAACAAAATGTAGGAGCACAGTGATACGTACATAAACACACACACACGCTCTGACATGCAGCTATATTGCACAGTATTTTGGCATCTGTCAGTGTGATACTGCAGTTAGAAAGTTCCACCTTCCTGTCACCTCAGCCTATCAGGAGCCTTCCACAGCTTCAGTGAGAAAAGCAGACATTAACTGATGATAGATCCAGAAAAACAATAGAAAGGAAAGAGAGGTTCAGTTAAATAATCTGCAGGGAGAGGAAAGAGGAGGGTGTGTAAGGATGCGCTGTGTTGATTCAAATACATCTCGTACTGGGGATTGCAGTAGGTTGTAATCTTTACTCACACACTGTGTTCATAAATTATTTTATCGTTTGCACATATTTTTAGTAGTGAACGTGAGTACATGTACTGTAGAGCTGTGTTTTGTTTTTTACCAAAGACTGTGAAGGAAACTATTTTGGTGTAGCCAATAATGATGAGGTTGTGCTTGTTCAGTTTGGAATATCTCCCAGGCTCGAGCATGTCCATCTAGTTGGGTTGTGTCTTTTCTTTTGAGTGGAGTATAAGATCTCACCCTCTACTCTTTTGTATTCTGCTTATTTCTGGGCCTGGGACACAGTGAGTAAATCTTCTTGCTGCCCGTCCCCTGAGGTCAAACTGTAATCGTTACTTGTTCCTGCCTTGTTGGAGAATGCTGAGGCTGAGGGAATGTTGCCTTACCTGACTGTGTGATGTGCCTGTCTGCTGTCCTCACTGACACCAGTTGACCCCGTAATGTAATGCACTGTCATCAACTAATTCATTATATTAATGCGGTTGCCTTGTGCCAGTGGGACACTACAAGGGGATGAATGACAATAGGCCTGCTTACAGTCTCTCTAGTTGAATTTCACACAGTCTCTGTTGTCCTCAAGAACAGTTTGTTCTCTCTAAGCAACACATAGAAAGAAAACAGACTTAGCTGAAAAACTGATAGAGATGCTCATGATTAATAATATAAATAATATAATTTGTATATTGGAATGTGCCTCAGTCCTGAGAGCAGCAGCTTATGTTACTGTTAGTACTATAGACAGACAATTGGATTAGTAGATAAGCTGTATCATAGCTTCTGAAGCCCCGTCCCTGTGCTTTTCTATAGTTTTCCTTCTGCCTGCCTTGTCTTCTTTGGTTTATTGCCATGCGCTGTCATGTTATATTATATAATATCATGAAACATTTCGGTCATGCCGAGTAATACCGTTTCCATTAAGAGTTTAAACACTCAAAGTTGCCTAGTAGTTGTCTGAGATGGACCGTCTCTGTCCGACTGCATCCAAGCAGGTTGCAACGACATCAGATGGGCTTCATCATCATTCAGAATTCAGTAACATGCTTAAATAGTGCTGGGCTGATGGGCCAAGTGAAATTGAGTCAAGCCAAGCCAGCGCATGTTCATGGCAAAGGGCTATGTGCTGTCCTGTTCTCCCAGTGCTGTCCTGTTCTAGTCAACTCTTATTTCCTGTCTCGTCCTGATCACTCATGTGCCGTCCTAGGCTCTGCTTCACATACATCGCGCTGTAACTGGATTACGTGTATGTCTAGACATTGTAAACATAACTTTACTTCCCTTATGAAGTCCCCAAGATAAATTACATTAAGTCTGCTACACGCTTTGTTCAAATATGAACAGGGTTACAGGGTTTATGCTAAATCATTTTCGCAGTGAGGAAAAGAAGTTAATTTTTTTCTGTAGAAATCATTACAAATAATGCAAAACCTTAGTTCAACTTGAAGCTTTCCTTTTATTAGATATTTTTCTAAATGATCATTTGATTTTTCTAGAAAATAATCAGCAGACTAAGTGATACTGAAAATAAGCTATTTGAGAAGCAATTGTACTGTAGCACTATGTCTTTTTAATGTTGGGATGGTGGTCTGCATTACATAACCTGATGATGAATTCAGAGTATTCAGAAGTTTATCAAGAAACACACTGTGTGTTGTTTTACCAAATACCTCTCTAGCTGCTCTCTATTCACTTGTCCATGTCAGAGTTGCAAATGTGAGGATTGACACAAGACTGAACCAAGTGTTGTAGAAGTAAGAGGGCTGGTTATGTATTATTAAAAGAGGATGGAGGTACCCTGGAAATGGAATTAAGATTTTTGTTAATTGTATATCTGTACAAACATAACACCTTGCATGTATTCTGTAACAATTCCTGTAGCTTGCAATATATATTGCAGTGTCGGTTGTTTCCAATATTGTGCAGCCCCGATGAAGAGGAGAGATAGCTATAGACTCTGCATCACAATGAGTGTCCTGGTTTTGCTTTTCTTGTTATCTATAGCTTACTGCTTTTAGTAGCTATATTTAGTGATATATAAGCTGTTTTCTCAGCTTGGGCTCTTTCATTTGGTCTTTAAATTTGTATTGACTTTAATTGCTGGTAGCATTCAGAAGGTCTTGCATATTCAGCCTGGCTTTGTGCTGTTGGTGCATGACTCACTGGCTGTATTTCTGATTCTGGGCAGATGAAGAGAGAGAGTAAGAGAGAGAGAGAGAGAGAGATGGGCAGATGACGGGAGGAGAGAGAGAGACAGAGAGAGAGAGAGAGAGAGAGACCTTTTTAAGAGAGCTGAAGTGAAAGAGAGAGTGGCTGTTATTTGAAAAATGAAGAGAAGCATGAGAGAGCGCGAGCTGTGTATTCTCATTAGTCGTTTGGTTTTCCAGCCAGCCAGGCTCTCTGGCACAGAGAGAACGAGAGAGCAGAGGAGGAAAAGAGAACGAGAGAGCGAAAATGGGAATGTGAGAGAGACTGAGAGAGAGGGGTTTCTTTCTCCTCTGTCTGGCCTCTCTCCCATAGCAACAGCGGCTTAGCCACGTGAACGCCAGTTCCTTTGAGTTCACCCACTGCACAGAACTTAACTCCTTCAGCACCAGATTACAGCACAATACAGCAGCACAGAGCCAGAGAGCAGAAGAGAAGAGAACTCCAGACAGAATAAACATACAAAAGGAGTATGATTTATCTGATTTCACCCACTGAATTGAGCGAAAGTTCTCTTGCTGCTGGTTGAAATGGAGTACCTTAGAAATGGCGATAGAACAGAATAGAATTCAGTTAGGTACAGACAGCATGGAAACAAAATGTATGATGTATACATAGGATTTCTTCTTTGTTCAGTGACTAACAGCATTTAACATCCTCACTGTGAAATGGAGTACCATAGATGAGAGTGGATTATTGCTGTAGAATACTGTCATATGGAGCATAATCAAATGCTGTCAGGTATAGAGGAATCAAATACATCGTGCTGAATGGAGCAGAATATGTCACGCAGAGCAAAATAGAATAATAGGGATGTATGATAATATCAGCACATCATGGGTATCGGCCAATAAAAGCTGTGCAATGAAATATCATTCGTGGTCCGAAATGAATGTTTCTGCTGGTCCAAAATGGGTAGTGAAGTTGCTATTTGCAATGATTGTTCAGCATCAGCCATGTGAGGAGGAGGCTTGCAAAATGTAATTGCACATCTTAAGAGACGTCATCCTGACCTTACAACAAATCTGTGAAGAACATAGAGAAACATAGAGAAGTTCAACTCAGTTTTTTGACTTTACTGTCATCCCTGTATACCAGAGACAGTGTTGCCAAGGGCTGTTTTCTAAAATCTAAAATCTAAAAAATCTAATGCAGACTTGAAAGCACAGTACCTACATACCCATAGTCATCTACTGTAACACAAAACTATTGTTTGTTTATATGTTGTTACTTTTTTGAAATATTAGAACTGAAGCTGTGATTCACAACATAGACTTGCAATACTAAACCAGCATGTTGAATTGCAAAGCCTTGGTACAAGGCTTGTGAGTAGTAGCATCAGTGTGTATGTGCATGGGTAAAGTAGAAATGAATGACCATTGACTGGACTTCCTGCATGCTACATGTCTGGGACAGTGTCAAACAATTCCATAGACTTGTTACTATTTAGAATTAGAGGATCTTCATCTTCATTTCACTGCAGAGTGAAGCCGAAATGTCAGACCTTGTTTTTGTCCTGTTCACTCTGTTCCTTTTGTTCAACAATTGGCTAACTCTTTCCAGATGGTATAGAGTTAACTCTCCTCACCTCTCATCCCCTCTCCTCTCAACATGTATTTACTGACATAAATGTTGCCTGAACTGTTTTGACAAATGGCCTATTATTACTTTATACCATAGGATATAATGGAGAATGTAGTACCTGGATGCAAGGATTTTCTGCATTTTTACTTTTGATATCATTGTTTGTGTTTTTGACTCTTGGTCCATTATATGTCTATTTAAATAGATGATGAGATCAAGTGACTGGTTGTCAGTAGGGATGCACCGAAATGAAAATTCTTGGCCTAAACCGAAAACCGAAAATGAAGAAACCAAGGCCGAAAACCGAAAACCGAAACACCGAAATAAATTATTATGCCAATGATTACCATTGCATTCGTGGCTGTGACTGTGTACTAACCTCATTAAAATCAAGGCATTGCAATTGCATAAATTAATATTAATGCTTCAAAGAATAAATCAATTACAAAATTATGAAAATATTTATTAACACTGACATTAAAACTAGTTATTAGCTATCCGTGGGTCTTTCTTTAATATAATGAAATGCATCCACACCGCAGACATGTTGGCAACTATCCAGACGTGCGCGTGCCGGTAGGGTTGCCAAACATTCCAAAAATACGGAATTGTGCTTTATTTGAAAATTAAATGTTGCGTCCTCTTTTGAACTAATATGGGACGAGATTTGTCCTGTATTTCATAAATGTCCCGTACACATGTCTGTCACAAACACATTTCAACACTAAATGTGACAATAATGAACTAAATAAAAGACAGGAAAAATTAAGGCGAGCTAAATCTGTGTGCCGGGGACCATATGCCGGGGACCCCGAGAGGACCCACTGCGCTCTCTGCCAATCAAAAAGCGCTGTCACGGTTGCCTAGTTACAAACACTGGCGCCGCTACACGCGCATTTTAAAAATGGCTAGAGGCGGCAACTGCCCGTGGTGGGCGTGTTTTTTCTTCGTCATCACAACGTCTTGTTTCGGCCGTGTTGTTTCGGTGACAAGTCTTTCGGTGGCCAAATTTTCGGTGCATCCCTAGTTGTCAGATTTAAGTTTGAGATGTGGTTGGCTGCCTGAAGGAATTATTGATAAATAATTGTATTTTATTTGTAAAAAATGGAAAGTATTTGGAATAATTATATGTAAGCCTGCCTCCATAGAGTTGGATGTTATGGTACTTTCTTTGTTCTTGCTTTGTACAATAGCATGTTTATTACATGTTTGTTACTTAGATTCTCCATATAGTTTTATTTGTTGGCTTTTTCTTGATTTTAGTCTTAATAAACCAGAGTCACATTTCTAATTACTACAAAGAAATTCTACTACTGTCATAGAGATGTGATTAGTCAACGAATCCTATTTAGAAAAAAGCACAATATTCATGATGAATATTAACATTAAGAAGGTTGCAGCACCGACGCAGTGCTTGGACTGCTGAATATTGCTGTGTTTACTGGCCTTGAAAAGTCAGGTTGCTTCAACCCTGGTGTGAGTCGACTCGGTATTTGACGTGTCTCAGCTGGAATGTGAACCGCAATTAAACAAGTTAACTCTTGTTACCAGAGAGAGGAAAGATACCCTCACACAGAACTCATCCTCTCATTGTCAGCACTCTCTCTCTGTCTGTCTGCATACCTCCCTCTCTTTTTGTCTCTGAGAACAAATGGCAGTCTCTCTCTCTAGTACTAGCTAGAGCTTCTACTAATGATTATTTGTATCATCAACTAAATACTATTTTTGTAGTTTAATCTATAACATTTCAGAAAATTGTGAAAAAATTACTCTCATTTTCAGAGCGCACATGATGACATCTTTGATTTATCTGTCTTGTCCATCTGTCCAACAGTCCAAAACCTAAAGATATTCAATTGACAACAAAATAAACTGAAAATGAGCAGTATCACACTGAGAAGCTTAACCTAGATAATGTTTCTTGCTTATTGAATGACTTGAATGATTAGTCACAGTTTCATGGTTTCTGTTGCTTGACTAATGGTGTAATTGACAAACAACATATTTCTCTGCACAGGTAGTATTCCTCCATAGTATTACCCACTATCACAGTTCTCATCTCTCCCTTTATCATCACTTACACTGGTGTATTACTCAGTGGCTGAAATGGTTTGTGTTATCACCACATCCCAAAGCATTATTAATCACCTGTGCCTGTCATGATCATTTTGTAAACAATCTCTACAGGGGATCATGATAATATTAATAATGATGATAAAGTTTGAACATGTCTGTCTTGATATGGATATAACAGCCTATCAAACAGCAGGAATAAGCACAACAACAGCCAGCCTGTCTGCTGCCTCCCTGCCTCTGCTCTCTGTGTCACTGCCTGTGAGGGTGGCTTGAGCTCTTCCACACACATGGAGGACTGCAGTGTAGCTTCAGAGCCGAGCCCACAGCGGAGGGAGCGAAACGGACATTAGGATGTGATTTATCAAACACCTGTTAACTACAGAACATAAAATTGCAGAAATGTGATGTCTTTGGCCTGTGTGTCAGCTATAACTTGCCGCCCTTAAATACCAGACGTGAATTGAGACGGTCTGCAAAATATGCTGTCGGTCCGTCCAACCAAGATGGAAAACAGCAAATCTTAAAACCCAGCAACCACACCGTTATTTAAAAAAGTTCCAAGGCAAGCCAGCCTGTTTTGTTTAGGCATATCAAGCATGCTTGCAATGTTACATTTTTACTTATAGATGTTATTCAATATATTCTTTTGTCACAAAATATATTCAGAATCCAGGCCATGTTTGCACAGTTGAATGATTGTTATTCTATTTGTTATTTCTTTATGTTCATTGAATATATTCTAGTTGTACTTTAACTTTAACTAATGAACTCATTTCTTCAGGTTTCAGTCATTATCAGGATACTATTGAAACTGGCAGCATTATCAGTTTATTTCTGGTGCTAAATATTTATTGATCAGTATGGAAAAAACTGTCATCATATTCTTTGCTATATTGCCCAGCCCTACTCTACACAATAAGTATTAGACGATAAGACAATAAGTATTGCTCTTCTCACATGTATCATCTTTGAGCAGTCAGTCAGCAGTGGCAGCCATAAAGCTGTATAGCTTGTTCGACAAGAGACTTTCTGTTCTGCCAGCTAGTCCACCAGCCAGCCTGCCAGTCAGTCAGTCACCCAGTCAGCCAGGCTTCTTTCCCTCAGCCGTCACCTCACCGTCCTGTCAGTCTGTGCAGCAAAGTGCCTTTTCTCAGCTCTCTGCCGTGTCCCCTTCTATCACTTGTGCTATACAAAAAGCCACATGTGGATCCAAAGGTCTGTGCACACACATATACACACACAAAGAGCCTGGTTGGTCTCTTCTAATGTTGAAGAGACACAGAGAAAATGAAAGGGACTGGAATAAAGTTCCAGTATGACACACCTTGTTGGGTGTGTTGCTCAGCTCTGAACAGTATATGCTCACATATACCTCTTTGTGTGAGGTGTGGTTGTACTATTGGAGGCCTATGGTGACTTTATTTACTTTGCTTTATCTTTACATGCTGTGATTTTTGCATGCTGGGCTCCATCCTCTGAATCACTTATAGCCTCGGCGAGACAGTGTCTTTCAGAAGAATTTAGTCTGCTGAACTTGGCGTGGCTAGTGCTTAATTTCTTTTTTTATTTTAAACCTAAATGAAGCTAGAGCTGTCATCAATATCCAAGAAGGGAAATACCACCACCCAACAACCAGAATGTAAGCTGTACCTTATACCCACCATTAGGTAGACTTAGACTTACTTTAGAGATCCTGTTCTTGTGATTGGTTGTTGAATTTTCGTGTTCCACTGCCTGAAGAGACATTTTGTGCTAGAAATCTGTCTGAATATTTTTTTTATTAAGTCCATTAAGCGCTTTTTATAAATATGTTATATGTTGTTGAACGTAGAATGAGCAGTATATGTGTGTGTCCTGTGAAGGATAGTGGATGTAGCGATGTGTGAAGTCCAAAGTTTCTGTTGACATTATAGCAGTACATTGTTACAGCTTGAACTACTGCAGAGTTGTCCCTGAAATGCTCATTAAGCCAAAAGATACCACTACATGAACATTTTTGTCTTCTGTGCTGCTTTTCCCTTTTTTTGTGATGCTATGTTGTAAGGTGTTTGTGTTATTTTGTCAAATGAGATGACAATATAAAATACATATAATTTCTTAGAAAGGTTATATATGAAGAGAAACCCCCATGAAAATTCCAACCATATAAGTCTCTCCATTTCAAGATGGCTGAAAACACGACAAAATGAAGCTCCGGGATCTAAACTTCAAGTCGTTTAAGACCTTTAAAATATTGTCTGAATTGTTGTACAATGGGTAAATTTTGCTTTCCATTTGTGATTGTCCTTTCTTTTTCTATCTACTTAGCTTCTGTCTTCCATCAGAAATAAGCAGCTTTTAGCAGTTTTGTTGCTTTTTGTGTGTTATACTTGTTCTGAAATCCTGTTTTATACAGCAAAATACAAATATGGTTTTATCAAAGCCTTGGTAAATAAGTTGGTTTTTTTGCTGTTCACATAATTTTGTAAAAGTTCCAACATGATTGTTTGACCTGAAGTTGCAAAATGAGACCTGTATTTGATTTTGGACCGTATATGGAAATAGATATGGAAGCAAAAGTGGATTCAATGTTATTTGTGCTATTCACACTGTCATGCAAAATAAAAATCTGAGTCACATATGAATAGAAGAAAATGTATTTTGGCCACTTCTGCCTCCAGCTTGAATGTAGCCTAAATATAGTGTATGTATGTGTACAGTCCACTTGAGTGTGTGACATGTTGTCTCTGCAGGGCTGCACATGCTGGCCTGTGAGACTTACTGCAGCCTTGACAAAGGCCAGCTAGACCAGAGATGTAACATGAGATTGTTCCTTGAGAATCTAGGACAAGGTTCCTTCTCCACACATGTCAGTCTTCCAAGTGTGCATGCATATACTGTATTTACTATGTTTATATACGTTTATTGGCTTGTGTGTATCTGTCTCTGTGATGGGATTTGTTTGCAGTTGTGTAGCTTTGAGAGCATACTATTGACTAAAAGTATGAGTATGGGTGTTTGGACCAAGCTTGCTTATACATGACAACTTTGTGCATATGTACTTATGTATGTATGTGTATGTGCATAATCATACTTGGCCTTGTGAATGTTAGCTTTCTGTATGTGTGCATGTGTGTTTGTGTGTGTCCCAGTGCAACAGATGAAGGCAGGGAGGGGTGTTCTACTGCTGGCTCCATTGATTGGTTCTATGCAGACTGAAACTTGACCTTCACAGCAGATGTCTGTAAGGCTGCCAAAGACAGACACACACACACACACACACACACACACACACACACACACACACACACACACACACACACACACACACACACACANAACTATTACCCCAGAACTCTTACTGCTACTGCCTTTATAGTATGATCAATTACTTGTACCATTACTGCTACGACTGCTTCCACTACTACTCCCACCATATAGCCAGACAGTCACTACAACCACTCTTGCTGCTGTTGCTTGCTGCTGCCACCATGTAGGCAGGTTGTGATGTTGATTCAGTTGAAAACATCTCGATGACTGAGGGACAGTACCTGTGGCCATACACCCCTCCCACCACAGTGTACACACTGGCTGAGCCTCTTGACCCATGCTTGAAGTCTTGAATAGTTTTCCTGTGTGGTTTATTTATTTATGTTCATTTGCAAAGAGATTAAATCCAGAGGGTATCGCCAAGCAGGCAAAAAACAGTCATGTTGTAGAGTAGAGCTGTACAGGATTATAGTGAATGAGCACACACACTCACACACTGATATCAGTCATGATAAAGCTTTGAATGAACAATGATTTTGTGCTGTTTGGCACTCTGAGGTTTCCATCAACATGAAACAGACTTTCTTATCAGCTCTTACATTTAAGACTGGGCCAATTCAGTATTGTCATTTATTAACTTTAAGTGGAAGGGAAGTGTGATGGTATGATGATATTTTATTGTTTTGCAAAATCCATTTGTCCAGTTCTTGTAATTGTAAGGAAATAGTGCATAGAACATTACCTAGTGAGCTGTTAAAGATTTATGTGTTGCATTAATTCAATGATTGTAAGTGTCATCGTGGAACACAGTTCATTGCAAATCAGATGATCATCAGTTTGATTATCATAATAATAACCAGATAATCTTTGCAGTAGTGAGACAACTGCATGAAAATCGCCATTCTTGATGATGGGATTGCCCCAGTCCCTGTGTTCAGATACATGTGGTTGTGGTGAACTGTTCATTCGACACTGGACAAGTGAAGTCATTTGTTGTTTACTGACTTGTGAAACTTGACCCTGGGTCTACTTGATAACCTGCTGAAGACAGTGAGCAGCATCATGAACGTTGACTTTTGTTATGTGAATGAGGATTTTTCACAGATGGATTTAGTGGGTGAAGAGAGTTAAAGGAGGCACAAAGGCGCACTCGCACACACACACACACTCACAAACACAGGGGAGAAGAGAGCACAGTCTGTTATTTCCACATCATTCTGTGCTCGTACACTGCCTGTCTGCTGCTGGGGAGAACTCTATTTTGTCTGTTTATTTGCGTATGTGTGCTTTAAATCCTTTGAATGCACATGCGTCTGTCTAACCTTACCATGTCTGTCAGCTGAGTGTACCCAGAGAGGTTTCATAACTTTACTGCTGAGGTCCATGCTGGCAGTGAGTCAGGTTCCAGTTGTTTACCATGCAGAGAAATTCTGTCATGAGCGTCAGGCTTAGACAGGCCGTTGACAGCCTGAAATGATACAGTTGCTAGAGCTGGAGCTTACCTTAATTCCATTAGATGACCAGACTACGAAATTAAACTCTTGGCCTTTGTCTGTTTAAATGCTCTGGTGTTTACACTTAGTCAAGGAGCGTATTTAAAGAAACAACTTCAGACAAAGCAGTGCTATCGAAAACTGGAAAGCAAATGACTAAGAGACTTCATTCAAAACGGAGTCATAATCAATAATGATGCCAAAATAATCTTTGACTAAAACGACAGACATGTTACCTCTGAAGGTTTGCAGGTAATTGTTTGCTCCAAAATTGTCAGACATGGCTTGCCAGTGTTACCAGAGACTACAACTGTGTAGTTTTTGTCAGTCATCATAAAAACAAATGGATACATATTAAACAGAAATATTTAAGTGACAGTTTCATAGAAAACTATTTAATGGATACTTATTTTGACATTTATTCAGTTATAGTCCTTTGTCTTCCTGTTGTAATGACTGCATAGTCTTCTGCCTTTAGACTAGCAGGTTGTTTCTTATATAATGCCTATTCTCTTGAATTTGTGTGTGTGTGTGTGCGTGCACATGAAAACGTGCACATGTAAGTGAATAATATGCATGTGAGTATGTGCGTGCATGCTCCATTTTGCAGGCGGCAGGCTGTGTGTGCACACGCTCTTTTCGAGCCAGGAAACATGCAATTTGAAACGGTGGGATGGTGGAATTTCTAGCCCACATGCTGTAGCAGGAGACGAGACACGTGAGCCGGTTGACCTCAAACCATCTCTGAGAGAGAGGGAGGAGGGGGAGGAGGAGGGGGAGGGGGAGGGGGAGAACAGCTCAGCGGTGAAATACAGACAGAGCCAGGAGAAATGAATGTGTATTAAACAGAGGAAGAGAGGGGCAGGGTAGAAGGAGAGGCTGTCAACAAATAGTGGAAGGCACCTTTTAAAGGAAAGTGAGGGAGAGAGAAATGAATGGAGTCAACAGTGAGAGAAGAAAAACAGGAGCAGATAGAACCCAGGGAGATGAAAAAAGAGCCTGTTGGTGATATAACATGTCCTGTAAATGAATGATGGTTCAGTTTCTTACAGCAAGTCATGAACAGTGCCAGGTTGGGGGTTGTCTTTCCACAGGGGACACCGTTCACAGTCCCTTAAGACTGTTTCAGGAGACAGAGACAGGGACAGGGAGAGAGAAACAGACAGAGAGACAGAGACAGGGAGAGAGAGAGAGAAAGAGAGATGGAGGTTTACTGGGTCTGTTTTCAATTAACATGCTCAACAGTCCTGCTGTGTTTGTCTCTTGGCTTTCACACATGAACGTGTGTGTGTGTGTGTGTGTGTGTGTGTGTACGTGTATGTGTGTGTGTGCGCCAATTATTTGAGTTTTAGACCATCGGAGAGAGGACATTTTGGCTGCTCCTCACAGTCAAACAGACCTTCAAAGGACTTGGTTTTAAGGGTTAGGTTAGAATTGGGTTTAGGGTTAGGCATTTAGTTGGGATTAAGGTTAGAGGAAGGGACTTGGTAATGCATTATGTCCTCAGAAGTATAGTAGTATAAACGTATCATGATCAGCCTTTCTCACATTGTACAAACTGTACCAGATCAGTCCCACATGAGAGTTATCACATTTCAGTTGCAGGCAGTCCTTATTGTCAGTCTAATGATTATTTCAATGTTCCCACAGCCCAAGGTGACTCCAGAAAATTTCTAAAAAAAAATCTGTCATACTGTTCTCCTTTTTGTCTAATTTTCCCACTCTGTCATACACAAGAATGCCTATCACTGCTTGACATTCAAGCTACTCAATACTATAGCACTATAATAGCAGTATAACATTTTGGAACACAAGCAGCACATTAACACTGACTGTACAGAAATGAGAGGTGATGATGCTGATGAAGTTTAGGATTAATGCTCGTTTCAAAGGAAACGTAGCCACTGTTCCTTCATTAGTCAACTATAACTGACCACATAAACAAATGATAGACTGACTTTATCTGTAATTGTGAATCGATCGACACACCTTCATTGTCAATAAGGCAGCTTTGACCATTCATTGGTTTTAATTTGCTCTCTTGCGTGACATAAGCTACTTTAGTTATGATTGGATATTAGTGTTTTTCATATGGATTATGCAAACTGTGATACTCTGTTTCCTCCAGCACTACACCTATGATGACATGGCAAAAAAAATCACACCCATAAAGCAGGATAGTGTTTAAAGTAGTCCACAAATGGTCAGATGAAGGTGAACCTAATTTGGCAAATGTTAGAGGCAGATTAATTATCAATGATAGCTTCTGCAGAAACGTTATGTCATTAAACATTGTTGTGGTGTAGTTGCATTTTGGGGGAGAGGAGAGGGCAGTCTAATGCTGTAAATGTTTAGTTAGTGAGTGTGAGCCATCTTTGCGTTTTGTTTCTCAGAACCTAAGGCAACCTAACCCATACTAAGGGGAGTTTTAATGGAACTAGTGTTGAAAAGGAAATACAATTTACTAAAATGTATGCATATAAACCTCCCATGACAGGAAAGCAGATGTGTCATTGTTCTCAATACATTTGCTAGTTATCAAATACTTTCTCATAAATTCAGAAGTATGTCAATGTTGTCTGTGTTTTGTTGAACATACAGCTGAAAATTTCATTAAAAACAATAATCCAGAAATCCACATAAAAGCCAGATTTTCAGATATCTGTTTTTAAGGCATAGCATGTAATTCTTTTTACTTCACGACATAATTATAAATACACCTCTTTCATGTTTCAACTTTCAGTGCCCTGTTGTAAAATGTTGTTTGTTCAAAAAAAGGCTCTGTTCATCAGTGTTTGGCTGAATGGGATAATACATGTTGGATAAACAATCCCTGTTTTAATGTCTGGGTTTTTTGTTTGAAAATCCAAATATTTCATTTCATTCATTTTAACAGGTTACTTTCTTTTTTTTTAATCTAAATTGCATAGGTCTTTACCTGTAAGTGTTTTAATTTAAACCACTTCAAGTAGCATTTTTTTAAAGTGCTCTGCACCTTAATATCATTACTACAGTTCTTTTTAATTGTTAATATTGTGTTATATATACTTTTTGTCCTATGTGACACAATATAATAATAGTAATAATAATAATGATAGTAGTAATAATAATAATAATAATAATAATGTCTTCAGTCAAGAAAGGTTGAGTGAGGTTTCAGTTTGAGTCTGACTGAGACTGAGGAGTTACAATAGTTCACTACAAACACAGAGACAAGCTTTTTCCCTGACACAGCAGAATATGTGTCCTGCTGCTCTGCTGGATCAATGTCAAACACACACACACACACACACACTGACTTTGTTGATGTTTGCGTCAAATAGTTTTGGGTTGAGTCACAGCCCCTCTCTGTTTCTCCCGCTCTCGCTATGTGATTTTTTTTTTCTTTTTTGTAACCAGTTGCCTGTTTAAAGCTTTAGTCCACGTTAAAACAGATGTCAGTTCTTTATCTTAAGCTACATTTGCATAGAAAAGAAACAGAAAGCTTTTTACATAACAGTTTGCCACTGCTTTTTGTAATAAAAGAACAACTGAAATGTGGGCATTACTTTCCCTGGTTTTGGCTTCGCAGGCCCGGCAGTAAACAGGCCTTGTAATAGCAAGACCATTCTTATGTTTTTGGGTGCCAGAATAGCACGGTGAGGTTTGAGTCTTATGTGCCATGTAATTAAGTTGGAACTAAATTTAAATCAAACTGTGATTAGATTTAACAAGCCAACAAAGACAGACAGCTCTGCAGCTCTTACACGTCACATCCATGCTGTATTCTTAGACATATTTACATGTGTGTGTTTACTGGTCAGTGCAGTCTCACTTGCAGTCAATACAAGTGCGAAATATAGAGGCCACGCAAAAGCTTCTGAGCACATATTTTGTGGCAAGTGTTGCAGAAAGACTTGTTTGTTTTTTGACTTGAACACACACACACACACACACACACACACACACACGTGGTGGCCTTGCCAGAGCAGGGCTGACAAGTGGTCGTAATGATGCAGAATTATGAAAAGCTATTTTCCATGATGTCAGTCATTGGCCCTGACATGAACCCAGAAAAATCCAGCTCAGTCTGGAGCTGTCAGTCATTCTGTCTGCTGCTTTCTCTCTCTGCCTGCTCTCCCTCACTCACCCTGTCACCAACACGGTTTGTGACAACTTCACATTATAATTGAGCATCGGAGAATATCCATAAGACAAAATATGAGGAAGAGTAAGAAATAGAGAGGAAGGAGTAACAAAAAGAGAGAGGGAAGAAGTGAAGACATGTCAGAGCAGCAGCACAGGAGGAAGAAAAGGAGAAGTCTTAGAGAATGTAAGTGATAGACAGACACATCCGGCTAGAGGTGAGCCAGACTGCTGTGTCCTTCCTGCATACCGAGGCTTGCATACATATGGTCCCGCACTTATTTGTTCCAAAGCTCATGTTATGATTAGTCAAGCTCCTGCTATTTTTTTTTTTACATTATGCTGCTGATCATTACATCGAAATCACTCTCTTTAGTCGAGATTTTTTCAATATAGTGCATAAGCAATGAGAGGCCTCAACAGATGTAGAGTAAATGTTAAATCGATTAAGTGAAAATGTAATACATTCACATGTGATAATAAATATTCATTGTTTGCAGAAAAGGAAAATCCTGTTGTCGCTGTTAGTTGTTTCTTACCACATGTATGTTCTTATGATTGAAAAAAAAAGGTCTTCTTTAGACATATCATGTCAAGCAGAACATATTTCTTTAGCTTTGGGTTTTTTCCCCACCTGTACACCTGGACACAAACTTTTTGAGACGCCTTTGACATGCATCAATATACCAAAGCTAAGTCTTTGTATGTGAAAACCCACTTAGAATCCAAATGGATTAAACTTAGCAAGTATCTTTTCTGTATTGCTGGACTGTTAGAAATCACCAGTGTTTTATCTTGCCCTAGACATACATTTGATCCTTATCTTGCAAGACCTCAATGCCAAAGTTTAGTTAATGGCACAAAAGAAAAATGGAATTTTAAAGGAGAAAGACAGTCTGTATGCAACTGAACTCCTGATAGTCAGCAGGGGAGAATGCTGAATCAAGGGGAGTCTGAGTCCACCTGGCTGGTCTCCCTGTCTGTTCTCAGGTTTTGGATGTGCCTGCTCTGTTACTTTGGGACCACAGTGTTTCCAACCATCATTACAAAACATGTTGTAGTGCTCAAAGTGTTGGTTGAAGTATGTACACAACTCACATTTGGTTTGTTCTTAGTTCTGTTGTGTGTTTCTGTCTCTTTGTTACTGACAGACTCCTCAGTATTTTGTTTACGTCTCCACTGTTTACTGCCATGAAACCCACAATGGAGGGAAAGCACTGATTTCAGACTACAGACACTGTAGAAGTGCTTAATCTGTCCCCTGCGGAGTGTGTGTGTGTGTGTGTGTGTGTGTGTGTGTGTGTGTGTGTGTGTGTGTGTGTGTGTGTGCGTGTGCTTGTGCTTGTGCTAATGCCTGGTTAAACCACTGCTCTGTTTAGGTCTGCTATTGAACAGATGGTAGCTAGCAAGCTGCTTCGGCGTGCATGTGTGTGAGAGAGAGACAGAGAGAGATGCTGCCCTCAACAGTGCTGCAGAGTTAACATATGACCTATGACATATTATGGATATGGTGCCACAGCAGATAACAATGGCATATATAACAAGGGATGAAAGGATCAGTTGATTTGTGGAGTTGTTACTTGATACAAAACTCATTGATGTGAATCTTAATAAGGATATAAATCATTTATCAAACAAAAGTGCCAATAAGTAATACTGATTAAAGTCTTTTATCCGTCTCATATCACCATCAAATTTAATAGCGTTGCATATGTTTGAGCATTTGTTCATTGTTACATTAAAGTAACCTCATTATTGGCACAGATATGGACCTCATTATATGGACTATTTATCAGCCTGATGTGACTGATCCACATCTTCTGTTTGCGCCGCTCATTTGCTGTGGTGAGCTGACATCAATGTGTGAAGCCTTCAGCATGTGCTGAAAAATATAGGTTGTAATTGTGTAGACAGTGAAACTGTGTAACTGTTGATTATGATCAGATGACATTACCAAACATTTGCTCCATGTAGTTTGCTAAAACTAGATTTTACGCCTCTCTTTCTGCTGCCTTGTATCACACCGCTAAGCCCCTCCCACTAAACCCACAAGTTCAAATGGCAGCAGAAAGAGTTGGTTGCTCTGCGAAACCTCATGTCTCAAAGGGACAGCTCCCCACGGTGTGAGCTTATTATGTAGTTTTTGCCCAATGATGGATTGTTAAATAGTAGACAGTGGAGAAGTAAGTAAACAGTCCCTCCATGCTTTAATGCCCACTGAGTCCAGGGAGACGGAAACATTTTCATAACCATTCATTGTTTCAGGATGGCAGTTTCCCCTTCACTGTCACAATGCACGCATGTGTACACACACACACCGCACACATAACACACCACAAGAGATAAAGAGAAACACTGTGTGGCTGTTTAGATAACTATTGAATGGACAGTCCTAAAGATTGTGGTTAACCTTTGCATCTAAGCACACTTGCTTTCCCTAGATGCATGTATGTGTGCTAAATGCCGTGAGACAGCCCCACCAGTAACATAGATCATAGATCATCAGGGGTATGTTGACCTCTAGTACAGTCTAGATTGGAGTCCTGTAGTATTTTGTTAATGTGTGATTATTTCTAGCTGGTACTGGTACTACTTAAACAGTGTCACACTTTGCTTTGATCTAATCCAATATATTATGTTTAACTGTTAACCTCTACTTCATACCGATGGCTGTGTATTTATTTCATAGAATGTTGGTATCTGTGTGTAAATGAGCTGTGGTGTCTCCAACCCGTTGGTCTGACTTGATGCACTGTATGGAAAGTAATCATCATCCCAATACAATGACACTTTTCTCTTTTTAATGATGGGTCAAACTGAGTTTGAGAGCTTACCTTTATGTGTTAAAAGCATCAGTCCACTGTCATCATTCTGCAGTACTTGCAGAAAGTCAGTCAGGTATGTATTGAGGAGCAGTTTGCAGAGAAGATGTGTAAGAGCAGAGAAGAAGCTGCAGGATCACATTGAATCAGATCTGTGTAGAATTCCTGAACAAAACAACACCAGACATCAACGGGTGGACATATCATGGGATCATTCCCGAGCCTCTAAAGGGAAATTCCACACTGAACCAGAATGCTGATTCTTGTTTTCCAATGGAGTGTCTGTAAACAATACAGATATGAGAGACTTGAACATGTGATGTCATACTAGACGTTTGTGAAGCCGCAGCTGTAGTGAGGGATGGCAGACTTCTGCTCACAGGAACAAGGAACTGCTGATGGGCTGCTTCTGTCTGTCACAAATAAACAGGTTCACGGCCTTGAAGAGTCATTCTTGCAGGTCAGGCCAGATCATGAAAAATCACACTGACTTTACATGCTGTAGTGTGTCAGACTTTTGAATTTACCTCCGAGGCAGCTGTTTGTTTTTATTCATTTCCACACTGCATGAAATCCAATTAAGAGGATGGTCAAACTTGCTTGAGTTGTGTAATTGATTACTACATTATTAAAGAATGTCAAGGCTGCATTAATTTCCATTGTTTGTGAAAAATGTGGCCAACCTGTTTTTTGCGATATTGCCACTAAATTCTACATTTCATAAAACGCTAGAGACCTGTGTTTGGTTGCAGCAGGTGAGCAAAGATGACTGCCTGCCTGATGTTTTCCACACCTGTTATTGAGGACTTAGCAGCCAGAGTGGATATAGATTTACCACAAGGATTTTCTGCCACCCTTCGCAATGAAACATTCATTATCAAGCCAGAGCATTCGTCAACTGCATTCACAAACATGCTCTGTGTTTTGAAGTCTTCCTCATGTGCGTATCATGTGCAGAATTCATCCACCATTTGAAATGTTAGACAAGATGCTGCCTGAAGTATGACAAAAAAAATACTGTGAGTTTGTGTTTTCTAGGAGGGTGTCACAGGATCAGATCAGAATCAGAATCAGAATGGCCTTTATTGTCATTATACAGGATGTACAACGAGATTGGAGATGATGGCTTCTCTAATAAACAGATGCCCCCATTTGTAAGAGAGTAAGCAAAATGCCTTGCATGTAGGATAGACTGACCCAGGGCCCTGTTTTCATCTCCTTATTTATGGAAACTTGTCATTTAAAATCCAAATCAGGGATGATAAGTGATGCCCACAAAGCAGGAGAAAGGAGCAAGAAGATAGCAAAGCTTTTTTTTTTTGAGGTAGAGGTTTACTCAGTTTGTAATGTAATTACAAAGTGGCATTTAACAATGGAGATGAAGTTGAGGTCTGAAAGCTCTCTGAAAAAAAAAACCTCTTAAGAGCATTGCTTGTCAAAAGGCAAATGTCATTTGACTGCAAAAGACCTCCATGAAGATTTAACAGAGTCTGGAGTGGTTGTGCACTCTTCCACTGTGCAGCAGACACCTGCACAAACACGACCTTCATGGAAGAGTCATCAGAAGAAATCTGTCCTCCATCCACATCATGAAATTCTGCATCAGTAGTTTGCAAAGGAATATCTAAACAAAATGAAAACATGATGTATTTAGAAACAAGTCCTGTAGACTGATGACGCTAAAATAGCATTTAATAATGACTTTAATTTGGCTGATCGTTATAGATGAATTTAAACCTTGGATGAAATGCTTAACTGTCTATTTTGGTTTATTGTTTATTATATAGTTTAATGTATATGTTTTCTATTTCTATTTTAATTCTAGAGTTAGGGATTAGCTGTTATTATGCCTTTTTGTTAAATACTATTACCATGATCATTTATATCTGAAATACAATGGGTTTGTTTGTTTAACAGAAACCGACACACTATAGGAAAGAGTGGACAGAGGGAGTATAACTAGTGAAGTCTGTTTAACCCTTCCCTGTCTCTTTGTTGGAAAGTTGGAAACATATGTATGCGACCTAAGAGTGTGTGAATTGAAATATGACCTTGTTTTTCATAGAACGATGTACATAATTGTTTTGAGAAACTGTGGGAGAGAATCACAGAGGGGAATACTGATGTGGTGTCTGCTGTTAGCTCAGTGTGTTTAAGACATTCAGCTCTGAATGCTCCACCAGATGTTGTTCTGTATGCAGATCCAAGCCACGAATGTGCTTCACATTACACACCCTCATTGTTCAACATGGCTGGCGCGCTAGCACTCACACACAGTACACATAATAGAGTCCAGTTCATAACTCAGCTTTGTTGGTGCAGTTGGTGAGAAATCGTCTTTTTTACAAACATGGATATGTTTGAGAGGCATCACAGTGCCTTAACCTAGTGCAACTAACAGACATCCTGATTTAGATCTTTTTATTGAGAGCTAACCCTTGCACATGAGTCATTAGTTTGTTTTGAATCTGTCTCATGTAAGCCAGCAGTACTGGATGAATGTGTCTGTGGATCTAGCACTGCTTGTCTCTGCTTGTCTCTGGCTGGATTCAAACTACTCGGTGCCTGAAGGCCTGTGAACCACTCCTGGTGGGAGGCACTCACTCACACAGTGATACCGCTGCAGTCAGAGTGGTGCATGTGTGGAGGAGGAAAGGTATATAATAGTACTAAGAATAAAATGAGCTTTAGTTTTTAAATGCTTGTTTGTGTGGCCTAGTGGTTACAATTCATACCCGAATGCTGCAACATCCACTGAGTGATTCCAGCAGAGGATCACTGTCTGTCCTATCCCTTGCCCTCTATCTCTGCAACTCCTGTCTGTAAATCTCCTGCCAGAGGTGAATGCGGAGAAGATAAGAGAGGGTAGTAACAGACAATTCAGTTTTCAAGTGCCTCGAGTTGTGTGTCTCATGCTATGAAACAGGAGTGTGTGTCTGCATGTGTGGGTGTGCATGTCGGTCCTGAGCCAGTTCATTCACAGTAATTAACAACCACCTCTGGAAATATGTTGCTCCACTCTCTTGGCTGGTGGAACTGTTACAGGGTGTGTGAGGAGTCAGATTTCAGACAGGTAACACTTGAATCCCTCCACACCCTGAGCACGTCGGTTAGGGGAGAGAGTGATCACTTTAATCAGACAGCAACAACTCTCAAGCCTGTACGCTTTCTGTGTATGATACTGCTGAATATTGACAGTGCTGCCTTTTACTCTGAGCACAGCTGTAGTGGTTGTCTGTGGGATGCACAGCTGATTCAAAGTAATGGTCATAGTTTGTTTATACAATTGTTACGTTCGACTTTTCAACTGCAGGGGAAACCAGGGGAAAGACATGACCAATGGGAAGAGAAATCCAGGAACCCTAATTGTCGTCAGCAATCTTGCAAACTGTAAAACGTAGGGCATTGGCATGTTTCCCCTCAAGATTGCAAGAATGCCACTGCACCATCATACTCACTGAGTCCCATCCTTCCAGTCCAAAAAAGGTTGTTAGAGAGTGTTTGATACATACTCAGTCTAATTAAGAAAATGTGGAAGTGTCACATATATATCCTTCATGAAAGGATGGCCCACACCTTTCCAACACCTGCTTACAGAAAAACACATTTTGAAGATAATAAACACCTCATCAGACTGGTGGTGTTGTTTGTCCAAGATAATTAGTCCAAAGATAAGACTCCCATTTAAGCATTATATAGATTCCCCATCTGTGTAATTTCTGCCAAATGTGTTTTCAATTGCATGTAATTAATTTCCTTCTCTTTAGCAGTGACATATTCACACAGGATGCTTTTCTCTGACTGTAAGCATTCTTCTGATTTTCGTTTTGAGCTCCTAATCATGACATTGTGTGACACTGGTAATTCTAGACTGGCTGACAGATGGTTCTGTCCCCACACATTTGTAATTAGGAATGTATTTCTTCCACAGCAGCAAAACATGAGGCATCAAATCTCCTAGAGATTAAACTGGGCTTGTAAAACCTTTTAGGGCTGACTGTCTGGAAAACAAAGTATCTGTACAAATATGAAGAAACCTGGTTGTCTAGTTCAGTCTGTTAATGTAACATCTGTTGGGAGCAGTCTTTTGTTGAAATCTTTTTTGGCTTTAATGAGTGATTTACTTACTGTTGCTCTCAATGCTTGGGGTTAGGGCTTAATGTTAGGAGATGGTTAGGTGTTGCAGAGATGACTGATTGTGGTTTCTGTTAAAGGTTGGCGTTCGTGTATTTGGAAACAAATTTCAACACAACACATTACAGCTCCCTGCGTTCAAATAAAGGATTCAAGGATGTTGTAAACAGTGAATGTCTAGTCTTTGAAAATAGCACAGTCCTCATTGTTTCTAATGGAATATCCTGAAAAAAGCCAAAATGGTGATAACCATCACCAGTAAGAATTGTTTTTTAAAATACATTTCAACATTTTTGACCATCTCTCAGAAAACACTGCAGAGTGTAGAAGTAGCCACATAACTACAGAGAGAGTAGCTAATAAGGTGTGATTCAAGTTGTCAGAGACATGCTCACATCTGTGTTGGTGGAGGTGTGAAGTGGTTTATATGTAGTGAAGGAGGAAACTAAGGTCACAGAGAAGCTCCTCCCCCCGCTCACTCTCCTTCCCCCATCTTCCTCCCCTGTCTCCCCACTCTTGTGCCAGGCTGTTTTTCCGTAATAGCCAGAGATGTCAGAGACCATTTGTCTTCTGCAACACACACACGCGCGCCACACACACTCGTAGCTTGTAGCTCTCCAAACCCAGTGCAGACCTACTTTTGCATGCTTGCTCAAATAGAGGTCTTCTTTGTTCACTACATCAACCCCAGAGCTCGTTCTGTGTGTGGAAAATTGCTGCCCAGAGGCCTGTCCTCTGTCCATCGAGCTCTCTGTCTTAGAAACACACGATCATTTTTTCTTTTTACTTTCTTTCTTACCTCCCTCCTCTCTTTCTCCTACACACAGAGAGAGTTGAGTCTTAGTGAAGTCACATGAATGTCTTTCCCATGTTGGCCTGACACAACATCACAGAGTATTCACATGATGGCAGTCTGACTAGCTGCGCACGCTTTGGTGTGTGTGTGTATGTGTGTGTGTGTGAGTGTGATTAGTGGATTTACGGGTCCAATTTCTGTTTGTCTGATTTAGACTGGAATGTTTTTGTCCTTGTTCCCAGTCAGTCTTTTAAAATTGATACCTAATGGATGATCTGATACATAACAGGACTGCAAAGACTACATGTTGCATAAAGTAGAGTAATGTAGTGTAATGGAGTGAACAAGTGGGCTAACTTGGTTAGCCAGCCAGCCAGCCTGTTAGTATAACACACTTGTATTAACATTAGTTTAGTGCAGCTAACTGAATTTGCAGACTGCACTTGTACTTTGAGCATGTGAACTTGGCGGTCTGTGACTTTCAGCTAACGTTTTACAGCTGGTTAGATATTAATCGCGTCATCTATGATTTAGATTTGAACATGACACTCAGCTGGGAAAATGGCATGGGAAAAGGCTGTTTGTGTGTGCTCTGAGGTTGGTATGGTATTGTGCCTGTCCATTCTGTGTCATTCGTATAAAGAGCAAGTATGTGGATTAAGACTGAAAGGAAGAAAAAACTGTCCAAAAAACCAACTGCTACCATTGCAATTCCATGTTGCCAAAGCATGACTGTGTTTCTACCTGTCCTCACTTTGTCACAGGTTGCCAGCTATAATTCAGCTACAAGCCTGAATGGGAAAGTGTACACTGTGTAAAAAAATAAATAAAACAGAATGGGACAACGTGCTAATCCCTTTTTACACATACTCAATTGAAAACAGTACAAAGACAATATATTTAATCTCTTACTTCATCAATTTCATGAATTTTTGTAAATATCTGCTTATTCTGAATCTGATGGCAGCAACATGTTTCAAACAAGATGGGAGAGGAGCAACAAAAGACTGTGAAAGTTGTGAACTGATCCAGAAGCACCTGTTTGGATCAGTCCACAGGTAAACAGGTTCATTGGTAACAGGTGATAGGATCATAGCTGGGTATGAAAGGTTCGTCCTGGAAAGACTCAGTCGTTCAGCAGCAAGGTCGTAGAGTTTGACCTCCTTGCGTGTCATTATGTGACACATACAAAACAGTACTGCATTCACATCAGTAGAACACAGCTGCCTGTAAGGGTGTTATTGCTGTAAGAATTAGGTTAACAACAGTAGGGGTTGGTAATGAAAAAAGGCCTTATTGCATTAAAACGCCTTGGTAGCTGAATGGTGACTGCACCCCCATAACTGTAATGTTGCTGGTTGACTTCAGGCAGGGGCCTTTGTTGCATGTCATTCCCCTCTCTCCCTCCCCTCCCCTCCTTTCCTGTCTGCCTTTTCTCCAGGGTCTAAAATGAACAACTGTCAAATGCAGCTACATTTTTCATTTGGCGAGTGAATCTTGGAAGGCATATGCCACACTGGCAGGTAAATGTTTGTACTAAAATAGTCACATCATGAAAAACTGCTCAAAGTCTGCACCCTGTTTTGGTGTCATGTGCAGGCACTTCTGTCCTCTGCTGTCTGAGTCTTAGTGTTGGAGATTAACACACGCACATACTGCTGATGCTTGGATCGGCTTTGACGTGAATCCACTGTTATGCATAAATCATCCACCCACCCAAATACATATTTGTTCCAATGTAAAGTCAATATTGCAATTGGAATTGTGTTTAGCAGCGCAAGCTTTTCAGGTGATTTCTTTATTGTATGTTTTCTAAATCTATGAATGTTTTATCTTGAGGTTTACTTTCATGAGTGGATCGTCTGCTCTAATGATTTTAGACTTTTGCATCTGTGTGTAATGCCACTGCAGCAAATATTAGCAGCAAGCAGCCAAACTAGTTATAGATATGACATGACAGAAGAGAATGGTAACTTTCAGCTTCTGAAATCTATTCTGTTAGACTGTTGTGATGGAGCTCAGGACTTATGATGGGGACTGCTGCTTTACTCCAAACAGTTTCGCAGTATGAACTTTGAACATGTGTCATCTTTAGGATGTGTCGAAGAACACACAACATTGGATCCTCACGACGCTGTAGGTGTGTTGGGTGGTTTTAAGAATCAATACACTGCTACAGTATTTAGCTACAATCTTCTGGCAATCTTTTTGCAACATAATAGCATAAATAGTAAATGACATATTTGTTAACAGCTGGATTTTTTTTTAAACGCAACTGTCCATCTACCAGTCCCCTGGGCCGGTGTGATTTATTGTCAACAATGGCTTCTTTCTACAAGCACATAAAATTATGTAAATCTAAAGGGAACAGTCTCCTGCAGACGAGTCAGAAGAAACTGTTCTAGCTGAATTTATTACTCAGAGATTGCACTCCACCTTTTTCCTCTACCCTCCCCTGACCCCTGACGCTTCTGCCCCTGTACCCCAGCTCTCTCTATTACTTTCACCCCAGTCTGCCTCATCTCACTTGACCTTGTGGCAACACCCATTTAAATATCCTGTGCAAAGACCACCAATAGTTTTTAGGAACTTAAAAGGGATGTGACAAAAGGTTGCACATATCCGAAAACAAACAGAACTACAGCACAGCAATAATAGTATTGTGTATTTGTGTATTATAGGTCATAGTAATTATTATTTTGGGCACTGAAGGATTTGTGATCACCATGAGCTTTTGATTTCTCCCAAGAGACCCTGAGAGCATTGCATGAAATGCAGATTACATCCATCTTGGGTGTATGAAATTAAACAGCATTTGTCACTACTTTTTGTGGAGCTGTCCAGGCTCTTCTGAAGTTGTTATCCTTCGTTCCGGTCCACTCTGCCACAAGTACAGCTTTGCCCTGAAAATAGTCTGAATGTTGTCTTAGACATACATCACTGGGGCCACATGATGTTGCATGCACTTACTGTTAATTGGTTTTGTTGATGTTGAGCTAAGATATCTGATCATGTTAGAGAGCTTGTTATAGAAATGTTTTTTTGGATTGTTGTGGTATGTGAAAATCTTTTGTAGTATTAATACTGACATGTAGCCACGGCTCACCAAAGAATAAAGAAACAAATGATGGTGTGATATAGTAATCCCTAAATCCTTTCATGCACAAATTGTTAGAAATGGAGTGATGTATTCTGCTCTATGTTTTTATTACTACTAATAAAATGTGAATGCATGTAGAAAAGCATTGAGCTGCTGTAACATGTGAATTTCTCCTGAGGGAGGCCAATAAAGCTATCTTATCTTATTATTTTCCAAATGTCATTTTGAGAGAGATATGTGTGTGACCACTACAGTAGGCACCATGCATTAACAGTGACATTACACTTAAAACAGGGCTTGTGGAAAAAAATGTATATATCTGATGCACTTACTAAATTTCACAGGGTTGTGTGTTTTTGGTACAGCAGGAAGAAAACATTTTAGGAGGTTATTAAAACAAAAAGAACATTTTAATATACATATGAAAATGCTCAAACAACATAAAGTCAGTAAGAAAAAAAACACAAATTACTTTTTTTTTTTTTAGTATTGCCCCATCTTCATCTGAAAAAGCTCTGACCTGCATATGTTTAAATATAAAGGAAACAAAAACATTTCAGATATGTGTTGCATATTCATCAAGCAACAGTGTAGCAGTGAAAGCTTTTTAAATATCCAGGTTCAACAGTTTATGGTTATTCTCAGTCAAGGCTCCATTGTAAGTGGCTCTCTGTAGTTCATTGTTGATGAGAGCAACTGCTGGGGCAGCGAGTAATTACTGGACGACGGCAGCTTGCACTTTCTCAAACAGGAGAGGCACAAGAGGCCAACTGAGATGCATTCTGTCAACTTTGATTGAACATTGTTGGCACAGCGTTTTTGTACATTTCACCTTCTTTGTCCTGATGTCACTGTAGCTTACTGAGAAACTTACATGAATGGCAGAAATGGTACTATGTGTTGCAGTAGTTTGATTTAGACTGAGAAATGAAGATCACGTGAGGTATGGGTGTTCTAAACGTTCTACAGAGTGATGTTACCTTGTTCTTCTAGTATGATTGGAACGCAGTGATGAGCTGTTTGTTGAAAATCATCCAGCTGTACCAACTCTGAGAACCAGCTCTGTAGATGATGTGTAAAAGTCATCGGTCCTCTTGTCTGTCTCTTCTTGTGCAGGATGGATTGAATGCTAACGCAGACACACACATGCATGCACAGTCGGCAGGCAGGCATGCAGGCTGGAGAAGACAGGGGGGATTTTCCCGTACTGCCTCTGCAGCGGCTGCCCTAGATTCCACCGAACGATTGTCTCGATGCAACTCGGCTATTATTAGAGCTGTATTATCAGGAGAGATGGAGTGAGAGAGTAGGGAGGAAGGAAAAATGCAGAGGAAGAAAAAGTGGTTAAAAGAAAAGAAAAGCATGCTTTGTTTTTTCTTCCAGTGTGTGTCCTTGCCTTCTGTTGAATATTCAACACTTTGTCTTTTTTGGTTTCCGTCAGAAGTCAGTTAGTTTACAGAGCAGGGTTTATACAGGCTCCTCTTTAGTTTCTGTTCTTCACTGCAGTGCAGTAACCTCAGCTTTTATTCTGACTTAGACTGTTCAAACTGGCACCTCATATCATTTCATAGAAGCTTCAAATAGTGCTCATCATAAGTTCCCAGAGTGCAGGTTGGGATGAACTTGGGGATCAGTGAATGAATGCAGTGGATATCTAACGAGGGATTAGGATGAGTGGTAAGGTCAGAGCCAAAAAGCCCATGGAAACTGATTTGAGATGCTTAGGGAATGAAATTAGCACCAGTTGCCTGCCAAATACAGGCTTGGCTCTTTGTATTGATGAATATTATTTTTATCAAGCATTTCTCAAAAATAGTCAAGGATTACGCTTGCATGATACTGTATATTCCATATTTCTGTCCCCACAGACTCAGTGTTGACAAAGCTTTCTACGTAGGTTTCTGAAGTGGCTGATAATTGGCTGATGATAGTTTCAGATACCTGTGGATGCTGTTCTAGAGCCATGCAATAGTTCAGTCACCTGTCATTTACATCACTTGCATCATGATGTATAAAACTGCTGTCACACCCAGAGCGCTGTTGTCCCTCTGTGACTGCAGCGCTGACCACTGTGATGTTCACAGCATACATGTGCAGGCCAGGCTTGTCTACACAGCAGACACAGATAACAGGTTTACCAAAGCCTCAACAGATCTGACCTGAGCTTTCTTACTGACTTACAAATGGCTGCAGTTTAAGTCTGTAAGGCGGTCTGCATACTTGAGTTCAAACATTTATGCATCAATGGATTACAAGGGAAAGAATGTGGGCTGCTTTCTACAACCTTTTTATTTGATCTCGTTTGAAAATGTGTTTGCTCGCCTTTTAAAGTATACATCTGGTCATCTTCTGTATTCTCTTTTATTGTCAGCAAATCCCATGTGCATCTTCCTCCTCTGTACCAAAGAGCTCCATTGTTGTCCAAAAACAATTATAATCACTTCAATCAACTGTAGATTCATTCCGCCGCAGAAAGTAGTGCCCCAACAAACGCAGTATTTCCTCTGTTTCAGTAACTTTTGCTACAAACTGCAGTATCCAGTCGATGTAAGAAATGATGTAAGAAATTACTCAGCCTTTTGTGAAAATGAAAATGAATATTTTTAGGCTGTTTCTCAAGATTTGTGTCTTCAGTAGGAAGCAGTGGCTGAGAGCCAAAGGCAGGGCAGGGAGTCAGAAACTATCAAGAGGCCTTATCCTGAACACAGCAGAGATGATAGAATATCTGCTCTGGCGTTTCTGAAGCAGTTCCACGTTGTTACTCCTGGTCTGCAGTGAAATTATAGACTAGTCAAGTAACAAGACATATAAACATTCACATTTTTCCTGATGAACTGAATAGATAATGTGTCCATCCATTTTATTGAGTAACAATTAGTATGTGCAACGTTTTGATTTATCTTTACCTGGTTTAATCCAACTCTTATCTATCTTCACATCTATTTACTTTTTCCACTTTGATTGATACCTGCAGTGTGTTCAGTCTAATGACCTGTGGGTAGCTGACTAAATATATTTGTGTTGGGGAAAAAAATTGCACTGCTAATGCAATGCAGATGATAAGAAAACACATTAAAGATGAAACAGATTCCAGCCTGAAATCAGTGGTTCAGAAGGAAGTGTTTGAGTTAGTATTTTCCTAGTAATGCGTTGACAACAACACAGTGCTATTTTTGGATGTGCCTTTTCCTTCCCTCTCTTCCTCTCACCTCTCCCTCCCCCCCTCTCTCCTGGGCCCACACATCCTTCGTATGGAGGAGATGAAGGAGGAATAAAGGAGGGGGGAAGCTGGGTCACATCACTCTGCTCAAGGCTGTTTACTTTATCCTTCTCTCTCTTGCTTGCTCTCTATCTTTTTCTCTGTCTATCTCTTTTTCTGTGTCTGCCAGATTTGTTTTCTTCTCCTTACCTTCTGCTCCCTACCTTTTCCTCATTTCCACACATCCATTCTCTCAAATCTCTGTAATGTGTTGCACGTTTCCACACTGTCTGTCCTCCTTGCCATCCTGTGTCTGCTCTGGTTCCCATGTGGATTGGAGAGAGAGAGAGAGAGAGAGAGAGAGAGAGAGAGAGAGAGGAGACCTTGTAGAAGAGGGGATGTCTCTTCATGCTGTCATTGGGTATTACTTCAGCTCATCTGCTCTCTTATTCTATCTCTCTCCTTCACATTACTTGCACCCCAGTGAACCTCCACAACAGAGCCACTCTTCTCCCCTCTCTATGTTCTGTCTGTCTGTCTCTGTTGTGTTGGAGCTTTAGCCTGGTTAAACCATTCTAAGCTCATCATTTTGTGGTCTTGTTAAACCGCATTGAGGGCATTTTATTGCTTAGGTGACTTAAAGGAAACATTATGAATCTTTTCCAGACCTCAACCGGAATCTAAAGCTGTTGCCTGTGGACTGTGACACTCAGTGATATTGGCCGTCTTTTGAGTCTTTTAGTGTTTTTTATAATCCCTAGCCCCTTGTCTTTGTTCTCTGCAGAGAGACACCACATACTTAGCTTATTGAGAAGAAGTGAAAGGTGATGACGTGACTGTCGAAGCGATAGCATTGGAATAAACATTTGCAAGGAGGTGTGCCATTTTTCACATTCTTCAGAAGTCAAACACGGTTGCCTTGTGTCCTAAAGGATTTGTGTCTGTTAAAGTGTAAGAGCTGGATGCTGTTACAAGTTACAGGTGGTATTTAAGCACTGAAAGCAGTTGAACTATCAGTTGATTTGTACGTGGCGAAAGCATTTGAAATGTAATTTTGAGCTTTGTGGGCAGTTTGTATTGAGTGATGAAAGTAGGTGAACAAGTGAGTAAGACCTGAAAACAAATGAACTGTCCCTTAAAGCATAAAACATTGAAACATTGGAAATAGGTCTGGGTGATAAGGTTAAACAATATGATCATTTTTTCCATTCTGATCCATATCTATGTTTATCACCCTTTATAATTTGATAATGCTGCCAGTTTGAAGAGTATTGTGATAATGACCGAAGCCTGGTTTCGACTTTAGAACATGTTTGATTAACATGAAAAATAGAATAACATAAACATTCAATTATGCGAGAATGACTTGATTTAGAATACATTTTTTCTTGAGTAGCATCTAAATATTTAACATTGCAAACACGCTTAATCTGCCTTAACACAACAATACAACTTAACTTGCCATTGAACTTGATTGGACTGTCTTTCCTTTGTTGCACTTATTGATTGTAAGCGTTGTTGTTGACCTGAGTAACATCCATCCTAAGGTCTGTTTCATTCCCTCCACTGTGTTACGCTGCTGTCCACTCCGTGTGTGTAGGAGCTCAGCCCGCCCTCGTGCAAACAGGCAGCCATGCAGACAGCACAGGCCCAGATGAAAACGTCATTTTCCTGCCCCTTGGTGGTGGCGACACTTCTTAGTTCTCTTCTTTTCCAGTGGACATCCACCTTCACATCCACAATCTTCACCGCTAGCTCCAACAACGCTGTGTGGCACGACTGGTATACTTTATCATGCAGGCAAAAAGCTCTTTTTACTATTGCACTGTGCCACTTATTCTAGATTTTCAGGCTGTTGTTTCGGTTTTGCTTGGCATCTACAGGATGTAGTTGCTATTGTAACTGCATGATTGTGAATGTGACCTCACCCCAACC